>CAIGRQ010024167.1:0-16193 GCA_903798375.1 Fraxinus sp. D2006-0159 | reverse complement strand
TGCAACAATTGGCATAACAATTGACATATGCCAATACAAGTTTGTACTTCGTATCAAATGAAAAAATAGTTCATAACAAATGTCAACTGCTTGTCCTAGCATGCGAGTAATTCTTACATCATTTCTGTTCCCATACCACTGGGTCTAATTAGAAATAGATGACATGAAGAAAAATAGTTCCAATATGTCCTCAAATTCAGCTGTGTCCAAGAACATGTGGTGATAAATATTGCTTAGGGTCAAGAAAAGGCTGTGAAGAATCTGAAGATGTTAACGAATTCCCCAACAAATTCTGACAGTAAAAATAAAGCAAAAGTGAAGAGCTTTTAAGAAATTACTAGCAAGGGTAAGAAATGTACCAAGTTTACGGGGAGGAGCACTNGAAGAATCTGAAGATGTTAACGAATTCCCCAAGAAATTCTGACAGTAAAAATAAAGCAAAAGTGAAGAGCTTTCAAGAAATTACTAGCAAGGGTAAGAAATGTACCAAGTTTACGGGGAGGAGCACTCTGTCTTCCCCAGCTCAGCACTCAACATATGATGGAGAAGCATATCAACTCTCTGACTCCTCGTCTTCGTGCTGCAAAATTTGAGGGAAAAAAAATGAAAATGTTGATTCAGATCAAGCTTCATTCTAAATTCGTATTGGGAAAGTTTCCGAGAAGTATCGAGTCAGTTACACATACCCCACGTTACGTCGTCGTTGCTCCTTTTGACCTTCATCCTGGATTGTGAAGGAATACAGGTTTATTTAGTGGTGCATACGTATCAATACAAAAGCATGAACAAATGGCTGTAAGGTAAATCATATATACGAATCCATGAAATATGACAACAAGCCCACGTACATTAATGTATTTATGTCCAAGTAACAGCAACCCAAAGCTCAATCAAGTTCAAAAGTTTGTTTACTCCACCAACCCCATAATTCAAAATAGGGATGCTAACACTATGTGGAAAATCATCAAAAATGAATATGATTGCACGACATGACATTCTACAGACATGAAACATTGCTGGAAACAGGAGTCGTTCTTTTCCATGGGGAACTTGATGATGATAAATCAACTGTGCCAACCGTTACTTTACCAAATGTAAGTACTCGCGCAGAATATTATGTCTGAGTCTTGACAAGAATCTTGAAGAGGTGAACAGTTTGGTGAATTTTCTTTTGAGATGATAAAGGGATATGATTTAATTTTAACATATAGACTTGCAGTAGTGCCCCCTTTCAATCAAAGTACAAAGTTTTTACTAAGCTTTGATATTTCAGAGTCCATGGAGCTGTTTGGCTGAGTTAGTTTGGCCTGTATCAGGATAAGTAGTCCACTCAGTTTAAGAGTACAATTTCTTTATCCAGTTGAGGCCCATTAAGTTGTTTCTATAGTGTTTTATCCTTTCAACTTATATTTTTGGACATGCCTCATTATGTCTGATACGGGTTGAGGATTGGAATCAAGGTTATGAAAGCTATATCATAGAGCCCTTCCATTTTTCCCACTTCCGGGAAATCTTTAATCTAAACTATTACTTGTGTCTTTGATCACAATAGAAACTTGCTAAAGTTCTTTTAGACTTTTACTAACCTTGCCGATCGCATCTTCACATTTCTCAGAAGTTTCGAGATCCATTTCAGCAAAAAATGCCTCCAATACAAAAGCCACAACCTGAAATGATATTTCGAAAAGATTATAAGGTTTTTTTACAATATTGACAGAATGGAATTCAGTAAAACAAGATGGATAGAATGAATTCAATAACAAAACTCCCAAACCGGATGACAAACAAAGCACTTCAAGATAATAAAGAAATGGTAGTGAGTTTGAATCTCATGTATCTCAGTTTAAGTCTATTGATTTTAGATTTACTATTTGTGTCCACATTCTGACAAGGAAATCTTAACTGAGTTACGATAACCACTTGAGATAACGGAAGAAGAAAATCTCCTCTGCCTGTTCCTTCTTTTCTATGAGGGGGAAAATTTGAGTGAACTGATTCCTTCAAAAAGATATAAAGAAACAATTTCCCCTTCTCATTGTTTTCATTATTGAACATTTTATTTTGCAGAGATGTCAAAAATGAATATTCTGTCTATTTACGTGGTTAATCTTTCTAAACTAAAGAAAAATCATTTTTATACTTTTAAATCAGTTAAGTTTGTGTTTGGCTAAGATTATAAGGAATAAATATATTTTTATTGGTCAAAGTTAGAATAAGCTAGTAGCTTATTTTGAAAGTAACCCACACATTATTGTCAAAAAAATTAATTTTTTTACTCAAGTAAGAAAAGAATACCCTGCACAAATGTGTTTGAAAACAAAATTACTTACTTAAAAGTTTTACTTAGTTTTAAGCTTAGACAAAGATGCTTGAATATTGAAACTGGTGTACATGACTAAATAACAAAATCCTTGTCGGTAGCTGTAAAATGAATCTCGAACTTCTTTGCTAGTCCTGTAATTTGTTTAATCCAAGTTACAATCCAGGAATGATGCTTATAATCATTGGTCTTTTTTACTCTATTTCCACCCAGTTATATAATCACATTAGCTAAAGTCCACATCATTTACAGGAGTGAGCAATTGAGAACAAATTGATGCATAAAAGTATATATAGGTGTAATCCAAAAAGTTCAAGATTATATATGCAGTGTGAAGAGTTCTTCCCAAATTGTTTCAAGATATATATATCTGTGCTATTCCAAACATAGATACAGGTTCTTTAGAATTTGTTTGAGTTTTAATATAAGAAACACAAGCACACAGACTTGTCAGTGATACTAAGAATTTCAATTGACAGAGGACATAGATAAGGACTCTAGAAACTAGCTACAACTTACCAAATTCAGTAGTAGTACGATTGTAATTAGATAGAAGCTGATGAAATATGCATAAGACCATGCAGTTCCAGTCAAATCCTTGTAGCTCTGAAATTTCAACCATCATTTGTTACATTCACATAATGGAACAAGCATTCCAAAATGACAGAATAAGACATTACTGCTGCTATACTGTAAATTGTAGATGTCCATTAACAGGAACATTATGTATAATATTCAGGTGCAATGCCAAGTAAAAAGAGGATATGAACTCTCGATGGTTTAGGCATATACACATGTATATAAATAAAATTTATTCCAAATTAAACATATGCTCCTGGAAATATCATCCAATTCAAAAGAGAGACACTGTGAAATGTACAATAAAAATGGAGAAGAAAAAAGGTACAAAATTATCTTCTAATATAGTAGCACGTGCATCTCTATTCATAAATAATATCTGTAGGTTGATATATGTTCAGCATAGAGCCTAGATTAGAATTGTTACTATTCTTCCTTTCTGAACATCCTGTTTTTCCTTAATATAGGTTTACAATTCCTGTAAGACTGCTGGTTATTTGAGGGCTGAAATGCTCAAATTTAAGAGACCATTGGTTATCTAGCATGATGTACAGTACATAAGGTGAAGTGAAAAGGGAATTATTTAGAATATACACGTATTCTTTATCATGTATTTATCTCATTGGTCTTCTAAGCATCTGAGACGTTTATAAAGCTTGGTCCATTAGCTGACCAATATTGATCTCATGAATTTTAATTATTTTGCGCAAGTAATAATATTCAGTTGATACTAAGAGCATGTTTGGGAAGTGTTTATAAACAGTTTAAAATAAAAATATATAAAAATGAGTGGTTGATAAGTGGGTAGTTCATGTGGGTCACACGAAATGCGTAAATAAAAAGTGGCTTGAGTATTTATAAACGCAAGCCAAACATATCCTAAATTGGCCTATTCCTGGATAAGACCCAAGTTCATTAACCTCACTGCTAGATAACAGCCAGGTCTTCCCCAAAGAAAGCACTACATTATTTGTTCATAACAAAAAAATTGTAAGCCCATAATAATTGCAGTACCCAATAGAAAAGAAGCTTGATTCTGCATTTCCACTCAAATGAAAAATACTGAAAAGAAGACAGTGACCAATAAAACTTAATCTTTGCTGTGATGCACGGAAGATGCTGTAAATCATGATTTATGTGCAATACCTGCATCCACACTTGCCAGTTCCCCATTACTAGTAGATTGAAAAGTGTTACCATCCCATTTGGGTAGTCATTGAAGTTGAAGAGTAAGTAGCTTAAATTTGTCAAGAAAAAAGAGCCAGGAAATTTATAACCAATGGATAAATAGCCTCTCAACAAGAAACAATTAAGTGATTTTCACAGCAATTTGCACAGGTAGATGTAATGATGGATTTATTTGAGTAGTACAATCCAAAATTTATTATGATTGTGTTAGTTTCTATTTGCTCTTTGTTATTGGTTGAAATTTTGTAGTGGTAAAAATGTAGATGCTCGAAAAGATTATACATGTATACTAGTCAAATTGAGATAGGCATAACCTTGAGATGGATTGGAATATGATTATAAATAAGTAAAAGTTTGATATAAAATCTAACAGAGCTTCATTTATGACAAAGGATACTCGTTATCATTGAGATCGGTGCCTTCAAGATTTGGATTTCCAGTATTGACAATCCCCCCAAAGATCTGCAAATTGAAGAATAAAAGAAACACTTCACGAACTTTAAGAAATCAAGAAAATGAAAAATAAAAAAATATTCAAGTTTTTATGAGCACGTCATGTCTTATTAAGCAGCAACAATTTGCAGATTGACAAAATCTGTCTACTACGTGGAAGTGAAATCAAGGACATTTATTGAGGTTGTGAAGAGTACCTCAAGTAACATCTATCTAAAGTGGAACTTAAAAAAAGATTCAAAATACAATATAAGCAATCAGGTACCTGTACACCAAGAGAGCAATAAATGCACATGACACAGAATATGATCCCCAGATATGGCATTAGACTTGGTATTAGAGTAAAAAATGTTGCAACAAAGGCCCGGTAACGCTGAACATGCAACAATAGCCTAATCAATCTTAACATTCTTGCTATAAGAAGATACCGAATCCTGCAGACAAAAGTGGCTCGTTACCTTTCACAGTGATGTAACATAACCTCCAATGACAAGTAAATTCACGATACAATCTCAGTAAAACAGAAGGGGAAAAAAAACACTGAAGAACTTTTTACGATATTGTTTGATTCATTAGGAAATTATAGAAGAAAAAAGAAACAAGAAAGATATACAATGCTAAAGATTGGCAAATCTGTGTTAATCCGGATTATCAACTTGAATAAATATATTTTCTTTATATTCTTTTTCCACGGAGGAGAGTAGAAAAACATTGGCAATATGAAAGTTCTAATCACATGCACAAGCTTATCCTCACCATTCACCATTGGAAAGAAAAGTCAGGCCATGCGGAGACACGAAAGTTGCTGTTTCTCCGATAACTGCGAAAAAAAAAGGAAAGATAAACAAACCAAATCATAAACTCAACCAGGCCATTCCATATAAAGGAAAAGAGAAAGAAAAAAGTCTTTGATTTTTAAACACTGGAAGAAAGGAAAAGGTGCATTCCGTAAAGAAAGATCCAAAAAATGACATCGTAATGTTAATCAATTAATTGAATAATGTATCAATCTGAATGTAGAGAACTTCTCTAAATTCCTAGATAGAGGTTAACTGGTTCCTGCCAGTAATTCTACCCTCATTCTGATGAATAAGGGGAAGAAGGAAAGAAAAAATCTGTGTGGACAGATCCAATAATTAGTTCCAACCATCAGGTGGAATCTGATGAATAATCTGTTGACAACAGAATCACAAAGCTTTTAACGGTCTTTTAATTTACATATGAACTCCTGGGCTTAAACTGATAGAAGTACACAAATTGAAGAAATTAATTATAACATTGTATGACCAAGGCATTTTGATATGCCAAGTATATTGTCAAACATAATTGTTACAAATTGAAGAAATATATAAATGATGTATATGTGGCATATATAACAGCTTGAGCTTTTAGATCAGTTCAACATATTAAAGATTTTGAGTTCAAATCTCGCTACCACCCATTCATGAAATTACGCATGATCAGGCTTGCTTTGATGGGAAAAAAATAAACTCCCTCCTACATGTAAAGGGGCATGTTGAACACAACATTTAAATTAAATATGTGGCCCTATCTAATAACTTAATCTTTTACATCAAGTGGTTCAACAATTAATGTAGTATCAGAGCCGAACAAAAACGACGTAGCTTCAAGTCTCATTGCCACTCATATATTAAAACTTGTCACGTGTTAGACTTTGATGTGAAAAATGAACCTGGCTTACACGTGTTAGAAGGGGTGTTGAAAATGAGATTTAATTAAATATATGTGACTCATCTCTAATAGCTCAAACTTTAAGATATGATGGTTAACACCATGTATTCTTCCTTACAAATATCAACTTTCCTAATTTATGTTTTTTTATCCTGCAAGCATTGTGGTGGTTTCTTGCCTTTTTACTGTTGCCTCATTATAATCTTCCATAAAACTTTCATCAAAGAATTCCAATATAATCAGAAAATAACTGACACTGTAGTAGCAATTTTTTCCTCCAATGGTTGGTCAACTTAGTTGAAGAAAACAGATATCCAATGGAGGATAGAGTCTTTTAGTTTTGGACATATACCTTAGTGATTCACAGTTGATTAAAATGGAGAACTTCCCCCAACATAACGCCTATATGACTTTTTTTTTTCAAAAGCAAGATCTATATGACTCAGAAACAACAATAAAATACTAAATCAGTACGGTCAAGCATTTCAATAAGCTATTACATATTAAATTATAGTTGTAAGGCAGACCACAGATAAGAGGATTGGAATTTAACTATTGATGGCACTTACCTATTATCCAGGTGATTATAAAGTCAAAGCGATTTTGACCATCTCTCCAATAGTTCTCAAATCCATAAGCATAGACCTTTAAAGCCATCTCCACTACGTATAGCCATCCTGTGAAGAAAATGCAATTTATTGACTCCCAATACAAAGCTAAAATTACAGTTGTTCCAGACTGTAAGTGTTTTCGCATATGATATTAGTTTAACAAAAATGAAGTTTTTTGATCAACTGACTTCGGATGGAACTCATCCAGATACAAAAACTAGGGCCCTGTTTGGTGCACATTTTGAGAGCAAGAATGCATTTTCACTGTTGATGTGATGGGAATATGTGGTTGAAAAAGAAGGAAAAGTTATTGATGTGATGAAAAATATTATTTATTGAAGAATGTGTGGTTGAAAATAAGAATGAGAATGAGAAAAATAATATGGCTCAAATGGGGGCTAATTATGATTTCTATTTAAGCACTACAAAAACCTAACATATTTTCTTCATTATTCAAGTCGAGAAAAAAACAAAAAAAAGTGTGAAACAGTATTGAAAATGAAGTTGAAATCAGAATAATTGTTCTATATTTCTTGATAATAATCACAACCCTATTACAACCTATTTATATTGTACAAGATGAATAGAAAAAAGGAAAAACAATTTGCTAAGTTAAGAAATAAATCATCCTACAAATTATTCTAAAATCACAATCTCCAATTAACTATCAATTACAATATTTCAATTATCAAATTTCTTTCCATTCTCGATTTTCTACACCCCCCCTTAAGTTGAATTGTAGATATCGAACATGTTCAACTTGCGAGTGAAGTCATCGAAGTTTTGTCGATCCAATCCTTTGGTGAAGATATCTACAGCTTGCTCCTTTGTAGGGACATATGTCATACAAAAAGTTCCATCTTCCACCGTTTCTTTGATAAAATGTCGGCCCTCTTCTACATGTTCGGTTCTATTATGTTGCATTGGATTAAGAGAAATATTGATAGCTGCTTTGTTATCACAATAGAGTTTGATTGGAAACTCTACTTGAACTTCTAATTCTTCGAGGAGTTTTTTTTATCCATAATCCTTCACAAAACTCTTGTGCAACCACTCTAAATTCAACTTCGGTGCTGCTTCTAGCCACTACATTTTGTTTCTTGCTTCTCTAAGTTACCAAATTTTCCCATACAAATATACAATAGCTACAAGTAGATCTATCTTCTGTTGATCCAACCCAATCTGTATCCGTGAATATCTCTACTCCCGTTTTTTTATTCTTTACAAAGAATAATCCTTTTCCAGAGGTGCTTTTTGGATATACGAGGATTTTGCATACTACTTCCAGGTGAGCCTCTTTAGGAGAGTGCATATGTTAACTTACCGCACTGACTGCGAAAGCAATGTCAGGTCTAGTATGTGAGAGATAGATTAACTTGCCAACTATTCTCTGGTATCCATCAATTTCCACTGAATTTCCAATGACCTTCGATATATTTCCTGTTTCAATAGGGATGTTGCCTGGTTTGCATCCCAACATGCCAATTTCATCAAAAGGTCAAGAATGTATTTCAATTGAGAAACACTAATATCCTTTTTCGATCTTGCAACTTCCATCCCCAAAAAATACCGCATTTGTCTCGGGTCCTTTACTTCAATTTTGGTGGCTAAACATCTCTTTAGTCTTTCCATCTCAACTACGTTGTCCCCGGTTAGGATTATATCATCGACATATACGATTAGGATTGTCTTTGTCCCATTTTTAGATTGTTGGAAGAAAACAATATGATTTAACTGCCCTTACCGACATCCTTGAATTTTTAATACTTTTGCAAATCTATCAAACCACGCTCTTAGTGACTTTTTGAGGCCAAATAAAGATTTCTCGAGTTTGCACACTTGATCTTTTTCATTCTTTTTGTTGAAGCCAGGTGGCATTATCATGAAAACTTCTTATTCTAGTTCTTCATTCAGGAATGTATTCTTAATATCTAGCTATTGAAAGGCCAGTCTAGATTAACTGCTAATGACAAGAGAACATGAAATGTATTTAGTTTTGCCACCGGTGCAAATGTTTCTGTATAGACAATACCATATGTTTGTGTATACCCTTTCGCAACTAGACAATCTTTGTAACATTCTATTGTCCCATTAGCCTTGTACTTCACATTGAAGACCATTTGCAACCTACAGGTCTCTTTCCTTTCAGTAGATTCTCAAGTTTCATTTTTCTTTAAGGCTCTCATTTCTTCTATTACTGCCTCTCTCCATTTGGGTGATTCTAAGGCCTCCTAAATATTTCTTAAGATTTTTGTCTTATCAAGGTTAGCAGTAAAAGTATGAAACCATGTAGATAGAGTATTATAAGATATGAATTTTGAAATAGAATGGAACGTACATGATCAAGTCTGTTTTTTTAGAGCAATTGGTAGATATGGAGATTTAGATTTGTTAAAGGGCTCTCATCAGATCCTACCAACGGTTCCAACTCTTTGAGTGCCTCAAGTGTAAAATTTTCCTAATACTTTGATTTAGGCTTCTTGAGTAAACCAATATCTCATTGTCCTGTTGTTTTCCAACATCTCCCCCCGAATTCAAGTTTTCTTTATACATGGCACATTAGAAGGTAGAGTGACAAGTTCTGTATATGTTAGGTCAAAAGGGGAAATATCGAAGTATAAGAATTCTCGATCCAAGAATCAATCTTCACTCAAATTCTCTCCCTGAAGGGAATGTTTTTGGAAGTAGGGCATCGTTTCGAAGAAGGTGACATCTAGGCTAACAAATACCTTTTTTTGGGGAAGGATCATAGTATTTGTAGTCTTTTTGAATGGTGAATACCCAATGAACATACACTTGATTTCACGTGGTTCTAGTTTGTTTTGCTGATGGGAGTGAATGTGTACAAAAGTAGTACTTCCAAACTAAGGATAGAGGTAGGAAGTATTTTTGTAATCTTTGTAGAAGTGAGTCGAAGGAGAGATTACGACTTAGCATTCGATTGATAAGATATGTGGATGTTAGAATGACATCTCCCCAAAATATTTTTGGCATGTTTGTGGTAAACATTAAGGCACGAGCAACTTCGAGTATGTGTCCATTTTACTGGGGAGTGTTGACACGTGAACTTTGTTGGACTATCACATTTTTTTTAGGTAGTCTTGCAAAGTGGTATTAAAATATTCTGTGCCATTATTAGTGCACATAATTTGAAGTTACGTTTGAAATTGGGTTTGAATCATAGAGTGAAAATTTATAAATATTGAGCGAACCTCAGTTTTCTCCTTTAGAGGATAGACCCAGCATACTTGAGTGTGATTGTCGATAAATGTGACAAACCATTTTTTGTGGGTATGATTACAGGAAGGTCCACATAAATCATTGTGAATCATTGTGAATGGCTTGGATGGTTTGTATGTGGAATTTGGAAAAGATGTACGCTGATGTTTTGCTAGTTCACAACTTTCACATTGAAACTCAATTTATGTTTTATTCAAGAAAATGGATGGAAGTTCACGTTTCAAGTAATGAAAGTCAGGATGACCCATTCTATAGTGACGTGACAAAATTTCACTATTCTTAGAAACAGATGCAAAATTACAACTTGTAATTTGATCTAGTTTCCTCACATCAACTTTCTCGAAGTAGATGAAAGGTCATGAAAGACACAAAATGATGGAAAAAATTAGCAAAACAATTGGAGTTTTTTGTTAGCTGACTATTAGATAACAAGGACAAATTTGGGATGTGGAGGGCAGATTCTAGTGTTATGGATTCAGATATTCGAATTCTTCCTTTTCCAGTAACAAACAAGAGTGAGCCATCTGCAATTTTCACCTTAATATTTCCGGCACAGGTTGTGTATGAAGAGAATAAATGATTTGAGTCCGTCATGTGATCGAACGCACTGAATCAATAATCCAAGAGGTTTTATATTTTGAGGTGTTTAAGGCTCTCAGAAAGTTACCTTTGTGGGTTAATGAACTAGAATGACCTTTGGGGAGAAGGTTGACAAGATGTCTAAAGACTAGAGAACATTTGATAAAGTTGTTCCAACTGTTTAGAGTTGAATGCACCGCTTGAAGTTGAATTATTTTTTATCTCAGCTTGGTACCCCATGTTCCTAGTGTTTTATCTTAGTTTCCAGTCGGTGGGTTTCTCGTAAATTTCCTAACATGTGTCTTCTTTGTGTCGTTCATAAATTTCCTAACATGTGTCTTCTTTGTGCCCCAGCTTACGACAATGTTCACATTAAGGTCGTCCCCATTGTTTTTGGGTTGACCCGGTCGTTGGTCCTTTTGATGATAGTCCCAATCCTCCATTTCCAATTGAAGATCCAAAATCTAATCCAATTTATGGCCTAACATTTGCTAGCCCATTTCCTTTAGAGAATCCAGTTCTGCCTCCTCTGCACCTCCGAGAACACCTAGTGAGTGTGAGGTAGCAGTCGCCGACCGAGGATCCTTTCTCTAACATCGTCTAACTCGCGATTCAGCCTTGCAAGGAACTCATACACCATTTCATTTTCCTACTTCTTGTACAGGATACTATCATCCAAACACTTCCATTCTTCCTCGACGCTTAGGTCAAGTTCTTGCTTAAGGATGGCAACGGGGCGGGTATGGGACTGGTCGGTCATTCCCACCCCCGTCCCGTCGGGTATTTTTGTCACTTTACCTCATCCACATACCCGGTTAAAGCGGGACAGGGCAGTGCGGGGCCTCTGCCCCGTTTATTTTTTTCTTTTTATTTTTTATTTATTTATGCCTTTAGTTAGTAAATATTATCACTTTTTTACTAACTTGTTAAAAACAACTTATGTTTTCTTTAAAAATGTTGATAAATTTATTATTTTTATTCAATAAAAAACTTAATTTGAAGTTAACTTTAAACAGGGCAGGTAGCGGGACGGGGACTATATTTCCCGTCCCCATCCCCGTCCCGTACCCGCTTCGGGGTAATGGCCCTCACCCCGTCCCCACCCCATTTACCAGGTTAGACGGGTAATCCCCGCCCCATTGGGGGCGGGACCCCACGGGTATCGGGTTGAAGGGATTTTTTTGCCATCCCTATTCTTGCTAGAGACCCACCATCTCCATGTAATACTCTGTAACATCTCTCAATCCCTACCTTGTGTGCCATAATCGAGATTTAATTTCAAAGATATGGGATGAATTTTAAGAGTCAGAGTAAGTTTCCTTCACGGCATCCAAACGTCTTTTGCAATTTGTAGGAAGAGATAAGTCTTCCATATGGATGACTTCATAGAATTCACTAGCTAAGCTATCACCATGGAGTTTTCGGACTTCCATTTTTGTAAAAGATTAGCATCGGTTGGCCTCTTTGTTTCGCTAGTAAGGTAACCCAGCTTCCCATTTCCATCGATCACTAATTTTATGGATTTGGCCCATTCTCGAAAATTTCTTCCATTCAGTTTATCTACTATGAGTTGGAAGGAGGTATTTTCAGGTCCATTGGAGCCAATTGAAGGATTGACCTCTGCTTCAAACTAAGAAGTCTCAGAGGTCGTCGATTCACTGTTCTTGGCAAGGAGTTCCGTTGCTAGGTTAGAAACACCAAGGCTCTAATACCATGAAGTTGAAATCAGAATAATTGTTTCTATATTTCTTAATAATAATCACAACCCTATTACAACCTATTTATACTATACAGGATGAATAGAAAAAGGAAAACAATATGCTAAGTTAAGAAATAAATCATCCTACAAATTATTCTAAAACCACTATCTCCAATTAACTATCAATTACAATATTTCCAGTTTCAAATTTCTTTCCATTCTCGGTTTTCTATAGAAAACATTTCTGCCACTCTTACTACTGCTGCTTGATCTACATGGATAATTTGAGGTTCAATCATATTCTAGTATCCAATGATGAATTTGAAGCCTCATAAGATCCAAGATTCGTAGAGATCTTACCAAACACAAATTCCACCTTCTGCCAAGCCTCTTGAGCAGAATTATTTTGTATATCAAGCTGAAAAACACATTGAATGGAATTAATCATTAGATATCCAGAATGTGACTAGATGATGTTGAACAAGCTCATCTAAAAGCTAATACAAATGGGAAAGTTTATTTATTTAAATTTTGTCTTCACGCCCCCCTTGAGCAGGGACACTAGCAAAAATTTCATAAATGGGTAGGTGAGACTTTATTCACGATCTTTGCCTATTCTAGTGCTATGTTAAACCACATCATCTAAACGTTTAAGTAGTAAGAGAAGAACAATTTTATTTCTTTATTTAAACTTCGTCTTCAATAAATGGTTTCTTGACTAGTTCCTTTGCATTCAACATGTATCTTCTTTTTCTTCATTTATTCTTGGACTGTGTGTCTGTTTGGCTGTCGAGGAGAGAGTGAAGTGGTTAAAGGAACAGTATAGAGAGAGAGACAACATCTTATGAAGAATTATACCAGAAAAGATTGGTCAGATTCACTAGTTAAAAGTCCTGTTAACCCTGATATAAATAGGATCTAAAAATACACAACATTTATAAGTGATATTAGATTTGTGCATTGAACTTTACAAATGTCCTCAGTGAGTTTATCTTAAAGAAATTGTTAATTCTAACCAGATATAATTAGGTTTCTTTTGATTTTACAACACTTGACTGAAAATCATACCGTTGTTTCAATAATGACTGCAACAAAATTCAGGACAAGGATGAACACTATTATGTATCCAAATTTCGGACTTCGAACAAAGTCTTTTAGCTTTTTAGATGCGGGTGAATGGTAAAACTGAAGGCTTTCAAAAACAGGTACCTGCAAAAAAAGCATGGTGTGTTGTAATGCAGATCAAAAGCTTCATTTTTATTTAATACTATAAGAAGTTGCAAGGATGTCATTAAATCCTCAGTTCAATGGAAAGTGGACTTACTGAATCCTCCTTTTGAAACCTTAGTGCAATGGCATTGCAAAGGTCAGCAAATTCATCCAAATTAATCTGCAAGTAAATAAAAATCGCCAAATAGCTAAGACACCATTAGAAAAGAGAATCATCAACTTCTTCCTATGAAAGATTTATTTGTCAAAAATAAACCAATATACTACACCAGAGTAAAGAACCATTTTCCATAATTATGTTTAAATATAGAAACCATATAATATTTACATTCAGAAGGTATCGATGCATATATAAGCTAAAATCATATAACACAAAAGAAAGTTACAAAACTTGAATAGACAAATTCAAAACCAAACAACTTTGACTTAGATAGTACTTTCAGGGGCAGAGAATAAACTCTCAGCAACATAATCAACAAGGAATGCCTACCATAAAATGACTGACACTTACAAAAAGGTACAAAGAGCAAAGATGTGATTAGAGCAAATAGTTCACATTGTTCTTCGAAGTTCTTGTGGTAGTAAGTTACAAGCTCATAGTTTCATAAGATCCAAACAATGAAAATTCAGAAATGCAATCAATGATGGTGATGAACATCTGAAATTCCTGTATCGTTGCAAAGCCAGTGGTTGGAAATGCATATTTTCCATGAAAATCTAAAATTTCAAGGCTGTAGTTTAAAGGAAAAATTGTAGCAGATGTCCCCAACCTATGGGTGTTGTAGCCAGTTGGTCCCCAACCTTTCAATTTGTAGCACCCTAATCCCAGTGGACAGCATTCATCCATGTTACCATTAAAAAGTCAATTTCTTTAGTTAAAAAGAAAATATATCTTTATTCTCAATTAAAATATCAAAATAAATAAAAATTAAAGAACAATAAAAGGAAAAGAAAAGATGGGTGGGCAGTGCCAAACTTGACTATAAGCGTGGTAGGTGATCGCCTAAGGCCCCGCTTTGGTGAGGCCCCAAATTATGTAAGGTTAACTGGCTGGTTGAAGAAAAACGAAAATTCTATTTATGAAATTCTTTAAAACAGAATTATTATATACAAACACAAGAAACTAATAAAATTTGAAAATACAAAAATCTTAAAAAAAAATCATATAAATGGCCTAAAATGTGATATTAGATGGCATAAAACTTATCACATACATTTATTTGTCACATAAATATATCACAGCCATTACTTTCTCTTTCTATAACTAACTCGACCATTTATCTTCCAAACGTCTCTTTAGTCTCTTCAAAATTCGTGTTCGCTCACCAATCACCCACTATAATTTTTTTCAACCCAAAAAGAAATAAATTATCTCCATTTGAATTAAAATGATGAAGTTTCAATATTTTCAATTTAGCTGATGGACCCAGTCCCACCGCCATTATTAACTAAAAAAATTATTTGTGTGATTTTATTCTTATAGTGCTAGAAGCCTTCCACCCTTCACTGGAATTTGATTAAAAATATATTTGGTGCAAGAAAATTGTTTACCTTTCTTTTTCCATTTCATTTAATTGGTATTTGGGTGGAATAATGATAAAGAAAGTAGAAGGGAGAAAGTAATTCATGAAAATAGTCCACAATCAATTTTTTTTTTTATTTGATGCATTATTTTACTCATCATGTCTCATTTTATGACCTAGTGGCTATGCTAAGTATTTTATTTCTACATTTTTCTTGTCACTTTTTGCACGGTGTCCGAAATAGATGTATTAAATTTATATTTTTTTTTACTTTTTTTTAACGATAATATTTTCTTAAATACTCTCGTTATTATTATTTCGTAGTTTAAATATTTTCTATCTAAGTGAAATCTCTGATGAGGTTTCATTGTTCCTCAACTAATTGAAAGTTTGATCTTGTATTGATTTTGTTGTGTATTGCTTTTATATGTCTACTAGAAAGTATTTGTCTGGACATGAGGATTGGGGAAAAAAAAACTGAAGAGTTTATTCAATTTCAAGTAGGAGCTATGAACAAGTTTCTTGGTAGTAATATTAATAATAAAAAAGAAAGTCCGATTAAATATTTGGTTTATGAAGAGTTTGAAAATGAAAAGGTTCAAAGTGAAGATAATATGAATAGAGAGCGTGAGATTTTAGTAGATTACAAGTAAGAAAATCAGGCGGAAATTAAAAAATGTGTACCTTTGCATTTCGACTTTAGTGAACCACAAAATTGGAAAACTATTGACCAAAACTTGATTGACTTGTTAATGAAAAGAGGTTCCCTTAGGGAGGATGGTTTTACTCTTCCAAATGATTGAGAAAATAGATATTTCTCTTCTATATATTAAATTCGACATTTACCAAATGGTGAGAAGAGTGATATAAAATGGTTGGTATACCCAATTTCATTGGATAAAGTATTTTTCTTGTGTTGTAAGTTGTTATACAAGAAGGAAACAATATTTGTTAGGTTTTATGTAATTGGCAATTCTGTGAACAAAAAGATTGAAATAAACATGTTATAAAAAATCAAGGAGTTAGTTATAATATTGTATAGCTAGGATTGGTAGTATAGTCCTTGAAGGAGTCCAAGA
>CAIGRQ010024160.1:0-10403 GCA_903798375.1 Fraxinus sp. D2006-0159 | reverse complement strand
TTTTAGTTCTAGGTTTTTTTATTTTCATTTTATAATTCCCTTTAGTCATGGTTTCTAAAGTTAATTTGAGAAAATAAACATATATGTTTAAGATTAAAATAATTCTTCGAGGACTTGTTTGTACTATCTCTATAATCTAATGACTTGGTTGAAATTTCTATGTTTAAGCGGTAATTTTGGTAGTTTCCCTTGTTTGAATGGTCAAAGGCCAAAATGAATAAATTGCCTTGTTTTTTAGGCTATCTCTATGTATTTCCCCTTAATCTTTCACGTGTGTGTCTATTTCACTGATTCTCTCGACCTAATCAACGAATATCTTAAATTCTCTCTGCTAGCAAAATACTGAGCTGAATACAATGACACTCATGTGAAGAAGGGGATGTTTATCACCTGTCTTCAAACTGCTTTTTGGATCGAAAAATGAATTTTTCTCAAGACTTTTGCTGGCTGTTGGAGGTCCATTGAGTTGGTTTAAATCATTGATGAAGAAATTCGTAACTTTTCATGAATTGTAAAGTACATGAATTTTTTTGATTTGTTTTATTGAGTTTCCCATTCTCAATATTTTGTCACTATCTATAAGAAAAATATTTGAACTCATAGACTCAAGTATAAACTGTTTTGATCAAATAACTGAAGAAAAACATAAAAAGAATCTATACATAATCAGATGTAGTCCACTTCCACTAAATTGTATACATAACTACAACTGCGGTATCAAATGAAATTACATAAAACATATATGGCAAGTTCGGTATGCTGAGAATTGGATAGTAATAGACATGAACGAATATAAACTAAAATCGTGTTCATTAATCATATAGTCCTATCGAGTACTGCATAGCAGATAGGGACGTATTTACATTGGAGCTGGAGCACAATCTACAGGTGAAGATGGAGAAGGAGCAGAAGCGGACATAGGACCAGCAGCAGCAGCAGCAATAGGGTCAAGAGCTGCACCAGAACTTTGAATTTGACCCATTGAACGGCGTGAATTTGTTCGTTCAGATTTGCACAGATCAGGTAAAAATGCTCCTGTTAATTGTTATCAAATACCATATTAGCAATAGCAGATGCTAATATGTACGTGTCATGACTTCAATAAAAAAATGTGTACGCACTGTTCGTGAGAGGGCTCGTGTTGAAGACTTAAAATTAATAAATATTTTTCGCTATTTTATTAAGTTAAAACTTTTAGATGATGATTTTTGAGGAAGAATTGTGGGTTGTGAAGATCACCTTCTCCGAGAGCCAAATTGTAATAAAGATCGACGATGTTGGGACAGTTCTGGTAACACTGCGGTGAGCACAGCTTGGCGGTGAACTGAGAGTCGAGGAGGGCGTCTGATGAGATCCCGACAGATTTTCTATCGACCCCACAGGAACTCATGCATTCATCAGCCTCAATATACTCGTACAAGTTAATTGCAACAACTTCAGATGTCTTGCATTGGAAATCCATAGTTCCATCATTTGATGCGTATGTCTCTAACAGGCATCGCTTCCCAGAGGACGCGATTGAGAATGAACACAATCCAATCGGCAATTCCTCGCACAATAATTCCCCTGCATCCAAGAAGGAAGAGAAACAAAAATGTTAGTCGTTGCACGGGATTGGACAATAGACAGAGTAAACTAATTGAATAACTCGTCTTGTAGATTACCAAGAGCGCCATGGAGGAAGAGAGTCAAGGCAAGGAAGATGAAAATTTTCATTTTAGCACAGAAGCTTGATTCGTGCTTATAAAAAGTTTGGCTCGATGATGTTGGGAATGGAGTTAAGTTATATGCTTGCAGAGAGTACATGCAGAAGATGGTATTTATAGCGTATCTGTGTCTTTTTTATTGGTGGGGGAGGGTGGGGTGCTTAGCAAAATGACATTGTAATGGTATTGTTTGAGATGTATTTTGTCATAACTTATGGAATTTGATTGAATGAATCTTTGTCTGTTTCACTTGTGTTCATCAAGACTTCTTATAATAATAATGTCTGTTTCACAGTTAAAAGGCACATTTGATGTGTTCGATATAATCTTGAGCTTACCCAGTTGCCAACAAGTTGAAGTAGCGCAGTAAGTTGATAGAATATTGATCAAAGTACTAAAAATTAGTAATTTGTAATAAAGTTTTGGTAAGAGGACAAAATAAGAATACAAATTATTATTATTATTATTATTATTAGGTTTTAAAGATGTTGTAAATCTTTTGACAAATTTGTATAGATAAATTACTTTTTTTCTTACTTTGAAGTAATGAAGTTACTCATTTGAAAGTAAATCTTCCTTGTAAGATTAGTAACGTGCTGATTATGGATTAAATTTAAAACCTTACTTATTTGCGTAGGGAAATTAGTTGAGAAATAATTTTTAAAAGTCAAAGTATCAATTGGTAAGTTGTATAGGTAAGTTAGAAGTCCTAGGTACTCCACATAAACATAAACAAAGTATCTAGGTACTTTTGATGCATGATTATGCTTTTTCATTGATTCATTCATTATTGCATGCGTCTCTTTTTTGTTTGATTTTACGTTTTAGGTAGTTTGCTTTTTTCAATAAAGAAATTGAAAAAAAAGTTGAAAAAAAAAGGGATGAAATTTTTTTATTACAACATAATATATGATTTACTTGAACATGTATGTTGTGACCAAGTGTGAGTTTAATTGATGTGTTGAAAAAGTTAACTTATAATTGGCCCAGACACTACTAGACCTTAGTTGATTCTAACCATTCAACCTGTAAATCACCGAAGAACTCTTCGATTGTGCGACCCACACTTCCCAAAGCTTTGGGCTACTTTTCTCTCCCTGGATCACCAACAATGAACTCGTTCCAGAGCACTAAAATTCCAAGCACCTTTTCTCTAAATTTCAGAACTTTGAAGGCTTAAGGTGAATGTAGGAATTTTTAGCGTCTGATCTTTAGATCCTTCTGTATTTTAATACGAATAACAAAGGAAGTCTAACAATATACTATACTCATAAATAACACAGAGAGGATTGAATAAAAAAATACACGTGGACAAATTATGCAACATGTGTGATTGGGGAATAAAAAGTTTCTTTTGAGACAACTATTTTTCATGAATTTTTAAATATAATATCATGAATAGTGTTATTTGCTTACTTATGCAGGCGTAATTCAAAGACGGTAAATTTTTTCACATAACTTATTTTTAAACATATATGTAGTAAGTTGTATAAACTACACGTGTGAAAAGTTCATATTCATTTTTTTAATGGATAAATTGTCTTTCTCCTCTTATCTGTAAGCTCATATATATATATATATATATATTTGTTTTCTCTCTCACTTTTTTCATATCTTATATGCATACTTATGTTCATTATGCATATTTAATGACCTTTGTAATTAGTTTTAGGTCGATAACTCGAAAATCAGATGACTATGGGGCACTACATTTTAAAATATTCAACATGTTCAATTGCTCAAGTTAAAAAGGCTACGAAAGGAAGGTATAAGATGTAGCTTACTTTTTCATATATTTAAAATATTCTGAATCTCAACCATCTTTTTCTTTTATGGGGAATACACAAGATCAGTTTATGTCAACTAGTTATAGGTCATTCTATGTTAAAAGTCAACTCATCACACTGATGATCGCCATTCCAAATCTCAATCACGCAATCAAAATCCACTCACAAAAGCTTAATGTGTATAGGCACTGCAGATGACACATATAATAACCTATACTAAATACTCATTAAAACTTATGGAAAATTTATTAACAGTTTATAAACTATACTAATACTTGAATACAAAATAACGTGTCCGAAAAATTATCAATTGGAAATGCAATGACATCAAAAATACTTTTTTTTTTCATTTTTTTCACCAAAATTTTTATTTATTTTTTATAATAAAGGAATAAAACAAAAAGCAACTACTAATATACAATGAATGTGCACGCATGAATAGATAGATATCATGAATAATGCAAATGCATGCATCTAAACACTCTTATCATGAAGAGCAACATCGTAATTAATATTATTAAAAACTAAGAATGCATAACAGTGATCTGTACATGTCTTTTCTCATTGATTTAAGGTTATGTAATTTACTTGCAGAAGTTTAGTGGCACTTTTCACACGTGTAGTTCTTACAATTTACTACATATAGGTTTAAAATAAGTTGTGTGAAAAAAGTTTACCGTCTATGAATTATGCCTATACAAGTAAGCAAATAACACTTTTCATGATATTATATTTAAAAATTCATAAAAAATAATTGTCTCAAAACAAACTTTTTATTCTCGCATCACACGTGTTGCATATTTTGCATAATTTGTCCACGTGTATTTTTTATTTTTTTTGTCAATCGTCTCTATGCTATTTATGAGTATAGTATATTGCTAGACTTCCTTTGTTATTCATAACAAAAATGGGGAGAGTTAGTATTTATTTCAGAAAGTTGATAAGTATTTGAGTTAGAGGGAGTCATAGTACTTCCTAGATTGATTGATAATTTAACTAGCATAATTGGATAATTTGCTTATTGATATTATGTTACATGTTTTGTATAGTATCAATATCATTATTTTGTGTTGTTAGTTCAACTATATATCTCATCTTGTCATGTTTAGATTCTAAGTTAATTGATGTTCATGACTACATGCATTGTTGTTATACTTGCTTTGCTCAAGTTATTTATCTAACTTAGGTATATGCCTTATTAAAAGTTTCCTCTTACTTTTCACGTAGTGGTTTTGTTTTTATGTGTTTTAGAAAACATGTTAGACAATATTTGAGTTAAAGTTTGAAATTTGAGTCTTTGGATAGATTGTTGTTAAGTTGTTTTTTATTTTCACTTTGAAATAAAAGATTGTCATGGAAAGCCAAAGTGAGATTTTTTGAAGTCCCTATTTATAATTGGTTATTCTTTAGACAAAATTAAAGTAATGGAACTATAATTAAAATCAACTTGTTGACAGTATAGGTCTTGATGGAGTTAAAAAGTTTAATGATGCCCAAGAAGATCACATATGATCAACGGGATGCAATTAGAAGTCAAATGAGTGTCAAAGAACCGCACAGGTCATGTTCTAAATTATCAATCACAAGTTGTGATGCATTTCTCATATAGAAACATCCGAATTTGGAATATTCTGCTCTCAAAAGAGTAGTCCCTTAAATTAGCTTTCTAAGGCACTTTGCATCGTCTCAATCCAACATCGGAAGAGAAAGATATGATAAAAATACTGACAGATGCTCAAAGAGAGCTCGTTGGCAGCCCTCTAGGAGCTCGAGCGACAGTGCGACGAATAGAAACCCTAGTTCGCGTGAAACAATTATTTTTCAATCATATTCAACATCAAACACTATCCATTATAAAAGTACAAGCCACAAGATTTTTAGGTGTGGTTGAACTTTATTTTCATACAATAAATCATTCTTTGAAGATTAAACACATATTCCAAAAGACTTATTGATTCTATTCTAAGATCAAAGTTTCATATATATTTTCCCAAATATTCTTTGTTATTGGTTGAGCCTTATAACTCAAGAGATTATCCTTTGAAGATCAATTACATTTTCCAATATTCTCTTGTCTCGGCCATAGATAAAAAAATATAGAAAGATATAAAGATCAAACATTAAAAATTCCTACCTTCACTTATGAACCTTCAGACTTTTGAAGTTTGGAGAAGAGGCGCTTGGAATTCTAGTGCTTCGGAACGAGTTCGTTGTTGGTGATCCAGTGGAGAGAAAAGCAGCCCAAAGCTTTGGGAAGTGCGGGTCGCACAATTGAAGAGTTCTTGGCTAAAAGTAGCAACAATGTAATAGCTTTGGGGAGTACGGGTCGCACTAAAAGTATTTTCCACCTCTACTACCCAAACTAGGGGCAAAAGTGATCTAATGACCACCAAATAAGGATGAATCAAGTCATGTAACTGTATCACAACTGAATACATCAAAAGAAAGATCTTGGCTAGAATCAATACCCTTAACCATATTCAAGCAATCAACAAAATGTACCAATGTGCAGTCTTATGGAAAAAATGGGTCTATTTCTAGCAAATGAATACAATGACACGGTTGATAATGGTGGTAAGATGAATTTATGCATATCTTCAAAATTCAATCGAGATGTATTCTTAAAAAAGACCCCAAATTAAACTCCAACGGTACAGAAGTCAAATCTTAATTCACTTGAGTTCTACAAGATATATAAATAGAATTTCCTATGTCCCATCAGTACAACACGGGATCCTTTGATAACTTTCAGAACTCCATCTTCAATAGTGTACCTATACCTTTTTGAATCAAAAGTACTTAAGGAGGTAAAATTTTTCTTTAGATCTAGAACGTGTCTCACTGCATCAAGTGTTTGAACTGTCCCATCAAACACTTTTATTTTGACCCGACTAATACCAATTATCTAACAAGGTGTGTTATTACCAGTTATCACAATACCTTTTTGAAACTTATTCATATGTTGAAAACAATTCCCAATGGGGTGATGTATGAAAAGTGTAAGCTGTATCCAAAATCCTAGCCTCATCAAGTTTGGGTTGTAATCAGACGTAAGTTGAAATTCTTCATCACTGCTAGAATTTCTTGCAATACTCTTTCTCTTGAAGTTTTTGATTGTTGATTTCCAGTTGACTTTGATTTATTCTACAACTTATAACAATAGTTTACCAAGTGCCCTTTTTCTTACAATAATTACAAAACTTGAAGTTAGATTTTGACTTGTCCCTTGAACAATGAGACCATTCCCATGATTTCCAAATTCTACAAAATACATCATCTTCTCCTCTGAATATAGAGTATCATAGACTTCTTCTATAGTAAGAGTATCACGACTATATAAAATTGTGTCCCTAAAAGACATGTATGAGATGGGTAATGAACACAACAAAATCAATCCCAAATTTTCTTCATCATATTTGACCTCCAATGTCTCCAAATTAGCAATGATTTCTTTAAAAGCAGTTAGATGATCCTCACGAGATGTACCTTCTATCATACAATGAGAATATAGATGTTACTTGAAATGCAATTTGCTAATAAGACTCTTCGTCATACATAATTGCTCCAATCTTAACTACAATGCAGTGGCTGAATTTTCCTTTAAAACATCATGAAGAATATTATTTGAAAAATGAAGATGTATTTGAGATAGAGCCTTCGATCTAGTGGTGGCAATGGGCCGTGCCGAGCTGGCTCGGCCCTTACCCGCACGAGCTCGGCTCGTGCCCCGAGCTCATCGCTCGTGGACGCTCAACGAGCCGAATTGAGCTAAAGCTTACCGGCTTGTCCATAATATATATATATATATATATATAAGATAAGCCTTTTTGAAAAAAAAAACCTGATTTTGGGCTAGCCCACAAGCTGCTCGTGGCTCACCCGCTCGTAAAAAAACGAATCGAGCTACCTAGTGAGTTGGCCTGCTCGGCTCGTGCTTGGACTCTGGCTCGTCTTTTTGACGAGCCCAAGCGGCTCATAGCTCATCAAAACGAGCCGAGCCGGCTCGGCTCATTTGGGTATCTTGTTAAATCTCAACAATGCGTCGTCCAAATTCATCTAAGCGAGTATTGTACGCATCTTATCTACCACGAAAAGAATCTTATATTGCAATGTAATAGTTGAATATCATACTTCATTGTTGCCTTCATGAAAAACCTCAACTTTCCAAGATTTCAACACCAACAGCTCTAATACCACTTGTTATGGACTGTAATGCTTCAGCACCAAAAACCTTGACGGGTCAAGAACAGCTAATATGGACACTTTTAATGTCTATCTTTACATGTGCTCAATAGGTCATGGGATGTGTCATATATTGTTCAAAACTATTGTTAACTTAATGCTAATTTAATTTATGTGCATGGCATGTATTATGATAAATAGAAGAATCAATACTTTGCATTATATATGTGTGTGTGTGGGTGGTGAGATCATGGTTCAATTTTTGCATATCTTTCTCTATTTCTTGAAGCTTTTGAAATTCAACATTTTTCTTGTTAAGCTCAAATTATATAATTGGTAATTTCTAAACTTGAAATTGGTAATATCCTTAGTCAAAATCATGTCTTAGTTAAATTGTATTAGGATTTTATCAAGATGTAATCAAAGTTAGAATAGGAGTTATTGAGTCCTAATTATAGTAAAAGTGTTGGGATTGGTAGTACAAGTGTTGAAAGAGTCCAAGAAGATCACATATGATCATTAAAATGCAATTAGAAATAAAAAAAGAACTGCACAAATCATACTCCAAATTCTCATCCACAACTTGCAATGCATTTTTCACATAGAATATATTTAAATTTGGACAAGGCTATTTCTAAAAGAATTGTAGCCATTTAAGTTAGATTTCTAATATATTTTGAATCACTTCAATCGGATATAAAAAAAATGTATGATAAACCAATCGACGATTGCTCAGCTACCACTTGCTTAGAGCTAGCTTGCCCTCGAGCGGCGTGGTTATCCAAGGAATAGTAATATTCAATTTTCAAGCTGATTTTGTGTTCATTTTCATTCAGAAAACTACTCGTTATCAATATATACCCTATGGGATGTCCAAAAGTGTGGTTGAATAATATTTTGATTACAGAGATCATTATTGGAAGATCTAAACATCATTTCATTGATTCCTAGATTCAATCACAATATTATTTGGTCCTTATTCAACATGTATATTGATCCATTTAGTAGAGCCTTGATGTAAGTCAAGAGTTTGTTCTTTGAAAGCCAGAAACATATTATAATATCTCTTGCATTGGCCTAAAAAATCAAAGCTTAGAAAGATCGTTGATCAAACCCTAATTTACTGATGATAAAATGTACCATGGATGGGAAGCTGGTGCAGAAACAAGAAATCTAGGAGGGTTAAGGTAATATACCAGTAGTCGGGAGCTGGTGTGAGGAGCGCACAATCCAGAAGGGCGAATGTGATATACCAGGAGTCGGGATCAGGTATGAAGAGCACACAATTCAGTAGGATCAGGATGACTACATGAAAAGAAGGTTAGAGAGAACTAAGAGATAGACAGGTGTGGACCATACTATAATTTGTTTCGTTTATAGTGGATTATTGATTAGTAAAGTGGTCGAAGTTTTTGATCATTTGCAAAGGGTTTTCTCCGTGATCATATCAGTGTTATTTACTGTTTTCTATTTACAAACTGTGGTATTCGAATTGATGATAAATTGACTTGGTTGACTTAATCATTTAGAAACAATTAAAAAGTGACTTATTACTTTTAATTGTGTAATTTTGCACGTTAGGTCTAAATATTCGGTAAATTTTAAGGTTCAAAATGCATTTTGTAAAAGTGTTAAAATCATATATAAAAAATATATAAAGATAATACTAGCCATTACTAGCGTAGCCTAGGACGCGAATTTAACTATATAAAAAACTTTAAAGTACATAATATAATAATATTAAAATCTTGCTAATTTTCAGTGTTCACTACAACAAAATTGTGATTTCGCGACAAATTGTTTCACGACATACAAAAAGTTGTCGCAATAAGTGATTTAACGTGACATATTTTTAAAGTTTGTTGCGAAAATTGTAATGAAAAAAATAAATACCAAATAATATAAGGCAACGTAAAAAGTTGTTATGAAATGTGAAATGTTGCGACAAATAATAAAGAATGTCGCCAAAAATATGAGGCAAGTAAGACGCCAAAGTATTTTTGGTGGGACACTTATGCCGACAAACTTTTATTTCTTGCAACAAATTGCTTGTAATGCAATATGGTACTTTTTGCGATAAAAAATATTTGTTACTAAAAATTCTATAGTTGAAGGAAAAAATCACTACAACAAAAACATTTTTTTGCAGTGGACAAAAAATGTTGCAGTAGGTTTTTTACAATGCTCACCTGTATATTGTAAGATCTAATATTGTCATAGATCAGAATGATACAACAACGTGCAATGTGCGTTGCAAAAACATTCAAATGTACGTTGTTGTACGACGTACCCCTTCCGTTGTTTTTATTATATTTTGTAACACTCTTGCTTATTGTCTTAACTTTTTTTTGCAACCTCATTGTTTTGTAACAAGTGTCTATTTTTTCGTGTGGCTAAATTTTAATATGTAGTACAATTTTTTAAAAAATTTAATTATTTTTAGAGGAAAATTTTTATAATAAAAGCTTTATAAAATCTCTAGAAAAAATTATTTCCAAAGAAATTAAAAAAAAAATTAGACAATTAAACTTTCAATCACTTAATAACTTACAAAAAAGAACTACTAGGCCGAATGTTTGTTGGTTGTTGCAAAAAGTTTACATATTTGCCTTTTTTTTTTTTTTTCCATTTTTTGCAACATTCAATGAACATGGTTAAAACCTCATCTTATAGCAACATTCATTTACTGTAGCGGAAAAAAAAAAAAGAGGAAATTACACCCACTCCT
>CAIGRQ010024099.1:0-12634 GCA_903798375.1 Fraxinus sp. D2006-0159 | reverse complement strand
CGTTTGGTAGAGAATAAAATCGGATTAAAATTGAAAAATTAGTCGTTATTGTTGACTTTTATTAGACGAGTGGGACCCAATAACGACTATATTTTCAATTTTAATTTGATTTTAATCCCTACCACACACCCTTCTAGATAAGTTGCCATATCCAATCCATATTGGGTTCCAAATCCAAATAGAGAGTCAACTGCACGTACACGGTACGCTGATGTATGGCCCTAAGATTCCAAGGAAAAAAAATGCACAAAAAATTGTAAAAACAATTTTAACAAGATTATGCTGCTTATACATCATTTGCGTACACTCACGTTGACATTTGACGTGTTATCAAGAAATAAATAGATGTAAAAAAAAAAATTTAACTGTCAAATGAGATAATAACACGTGGCATAATATAAACGAAGGTGTAGACCTGTATATGAAATCTTTTGTACAAAAGCCTTGTTGCTTCACAGGCCCCTCACAAAGGGGGGCCCCACATTTTTTAGCCTTGTTCAAATCTTTTCAATTTGTCATCCAATGCTATGCTTTGTTGAGCCACCTACGAACATTATTTTATGGTAAACCTAACATCAATCTGTCAAAACTGTTCCTTCTATTTTTCAATCTCTTTCCTTTACTTACTTATTTATTTTTTTCACACCTATTTTCTTTTCTTTTTTATTTTTACATAAAGAAAACCCGGTTCACATTCTTCTTCTTTACAATCGAGTTGGTTTTTATATTTTTTTTTGATACTAAACACATGTACTTAGTTAAAGTGACAATAACTTTATTAGAAAACTAAGTAGAATGGTACGCACAAAGAGTGGTACTGAGTTTCTTTTTCTTCCCTCTTCTTTTCCCTTTGATTAGATAGATGTCTTTCAATTTTCATTTCATTTCCCTTTCTTCCCAATCAAACAAATAAGAAAATGAAACAAGAAAACTTCCAAGTAACAAAGTAAAAGGAAAGATAGTGTTATCTCTCAAAACTTCGCCCGTGCTTGTCGCGTGCACTCTACGCCTCTTTCTCTCTCTAGAACTTGACTTTTTATTTTTTACTTTTGAGAGTAATGAAAATAGCACTGTGTTTTAATGGGTACCGATGGAATGCTTGGCGAAAAGGGTCCTTGGATTTTGATGAATTTTACACCCTCACATTGTGGTTTTGGGAGTTGGGGTGTCTTTATTTTGTGAGGTCTTGACTATCCGGAGTCGAGAATCATAATTTTCTGCCATCGTCGATTAGTACTATCGATATAGAGTATAGACTATAGTATACAAGTGAGAAACAGAAAGTTGTTTTTTCAAATATAAGGCGAGTGTTTGAAAATCGAGTTGAGAGATGTTGATCCAAACTTTTTGTCCTAACTATATTTTTTGACACTTCAACATATCATATGAGTATATGAAAGATATATTCAAAATATAAAAAGAATATATAAAAGAGAACAAATTCAGCACATTTGAACTCCTTTTGGGAGACATAGTCCATGCCTATTCTTGTACGATAGAAATTCTTATGTGACCTTAATTTTTATTTAGAAACTAATTTTTAAAAGATTTTTCTATTCGGGAAATGCTTTTAGAGGAAATCACATTAAATCGACTTTCTTAAAAAAATATGTTAATTAGAAGAAACACCTTTATAAAATTAATCAACGGAGTCTAAAATCCCTAATAATGAGACCTTGGAAACATTGATGGTCTATAATTACTTCCAAGTGAAAAGATGATGATGAGTCACAGAACACATAAGAAAAAAATGGAACTATGGACATTGCTTGGCCTCGAATTTGGTGGATGAAAGCTGAAACTTGGACATTATGAACTTGGGGAAATTCCCTTGGCGTCCCATTTTCTTGAAAAATGTGTTTTGTAATAGTAAATTTTTTTAAGAATGTGTGGTTAAGAAAATTAAATTTATGTGTAAAATTATTTTATGAAAAAAATATAATTAAAAATGAAATTTTGAGAAAAATATGTCTAAAAAGGAAGAAATTTATAAAATCATGTTACATGTACAACATTAGTTGACAACATCTTATTTGGTATTATCATATTCATTCATTTTTAAAACTATTTTTTACATTACATGTTAGGATTTTGACAACACATAATTGTCAATCATTATTGTCAACAAATGTTGTACACGAGCATTAGTCAAATTTATATCATGGATTCTTTGGGTAAGAGATTCGGGGGAAGATCCGTTCCAAGAAAAGTTGTGACCTTTCCATTTCCCAAAACTAAAAAAAATTTAGGTGGTATTCTCTTTATGTTTCAGTTTCGTGTTTTGAGTTTTGAATTCATTTTGTGTTTTGTATTTTGAGTGTCTATTTTGAAGTTGTTGAAAATGCGTTCTTTTTATCATTCTGAAAAACTGTTTCTCGAAACATAAAAATGAAAAACGCGTTTACTTTGAAGTTTTAAGAATATTTTTTTTACAATATTTTATTCAAGAAATATGATTATTCAATGGATTTTAATAATCATTTCAATGCTTATTATTTCACTTTTTATAACTATTTAAATGCTTAAAGACGTGTGAGTATAGTCATTTTGGCAAATTCCCCATCTCAGTTAAAAGTACCAAAACAAAATCATATATCATAAAAATTTAGCAACATTTAGGGAAAAAAGAAAAACAGAGAAAAGGGTACATGCAATATAATCTACAAGATACAGCGTTTGGTTGTTTATCATGGCAATCGAAGCAAGTGTATCACAATTTGAACTCTCAACTAGTACTTAATGGTTATGAATGACAACAAAAATGTACCGCAAAAACTAGAAATTTCAATTATCCATTCATGTAAACATGTAGTTTCAATATGAACTTTCAGATCAAACTTGGTCATCTGTGAAATTTAATGGCAAGATCCTAATAATGAGCAACCCTATGATCTGAAAAGAATTTGTATGCAGCAGCTTCAATTATGCAAATCTTGGATGAAAAATCTATTAAAACTTGGTCTAGCAACACTCCCCTATCAGACGAGCAAACATTTGTTCACAGGTTTATCTTCAACATCATTTTCATTCTCTTCGTCTTTCTCGATAGTAGCAGTCCAGTATATCCTAAATTGTAGTCTCACCTTTCTGTCACACTTATAATTGTTGGTTCGAGATTCACCCCTCAAAATCCTCCAAGAAATGTCAAGAAAAACATTGAAATCAACCAGTCAATCAACCAAACATTGTTAAACCCAACCTCACCACCACTGCAATCAACCAATCACAACCACTGCAATCAACCAATCACCATCGCCAGTCACCACCACCATTGCCTACCATCGCCACCACTAGTCATCACTGCCAACACAACCACCACTGCAATTTCTAATCAACACAGCCGAAATCAATAGGTCGAAACCAATCAACACAACCAAAATTGAAAAAACCAAAAACCCCCCAAACTTGCAGATCGAAAAGAGAGAACTTCACCTTCGCCCTGCTGTGAACGACGCCAATGGGTCGCCGATGTCGAAGAGAGAGTAGGCGTCGCGAAGAATGGGTCGCGACCCTGCGTTCAAGGAAGAGTCGTCTCCCCCACGCCGGCTCCGGTACCGGCACATCTCTTTCGTGGGCGTCGACAAGAGAGAACCGGCATCTAGAGGGATGGAAGAAGAGAGGATGGATTGGAAGAAGAGAGAAGAAATTGAAATTGTGGTAGTGGAGGTGTTACTGTATTGAAAATGGTCATTTCCCGTGTTTTGCATTTTTTCTCTGTTTTTGCTTGAAAATTGCCAAAACAGCGTTTTTATCGTTTTGTGTACAAATTTTTTATCGTTTTCAAAAACGCGTTTTCAAAAATAGGAAAGAGAATGTGTTTTTATTATTTTGAAAAATCGAAAATAGAAAACGACCCAAAATGGCCAAAGAGAACGGGCCTCGAGAATTTACAAAACATAGAGCCCCACACTTCCTACGAAAACCTTGAGAAGACACGTTTCTTCATCCACTTCAATAAACTGCATTAAAATTTGTGTTGTTGAACAGACTCTCTCACGTCAATCCCAATATTTTCTTGAAAATACATCAAAAAATAAAATAAAATTGTGACTATAAATAAATATATGCATGAGAATTAAAATCAAATTTTTAGTAAATTTTGAGAAAATTTGATAAAATATTTGGTTGAAATTATAGGTCCCATAAAATTTAAGATTGAAATTAATTGATAATTTTGACTCAAATTAAAATCAAAATTTTAATCAATATCAAAGGACATAAAATACAGCTCCTGAAATCAAAATTTTGAGCCCAATAACAAGGTTTTTTTAATTAAAAATTTAATAAATTTAAATAAAAATAATTAAGCTCATGTTTGGTGGAATTAAAATTAAATTTTTAGTAAATTTTGATAAAAGTTAATGAAATATGTTGTAAAAAAATTGTGGATTTTATAAAATACGTGATTAAAATTAAATTATAAATTTTATTTGTTACCAAATAGGGAAAAATATGGTCATTTGAAATTGGAGATCCCAGATTGAAATTTTCTTAAAATTTCTTGTCTATACATCTCATATGACTATAAACTTATAACATGCATCTTATGGAATGTACAATGCCTCTTGAAACATAATTTCAAAGGTTAATTCTTTAAAATAAAGAGCAAATTATGTTTAAACAGTATCTTGAATATGATCTAATACTTGAAAATAAGTTTTAAGATACTCTCTTTTTAACCTTTAAAATAAGTAGTGTATTTGGCTCTCCAAATTTAGATAGTCAAACTCACTAACTATTCTTAATATACAATGATTGCTTTTAGTAATTAACAGATTTTAATACCATACTTCTTAAACTATTCAAACTTCATTTAATTATCTATATTTAAAAATATTCTCTATAATACATAAGGTGTTTTTATAAAAGGTCTATTGAAAGTGCTCTAAGCCTCTGTTTGATTCACATTATTTTTTTATTCTCATTCTTCTACTCATTTTCAACCACATATTCTTCAATAAAATAACATTTTACGTCACATCAATAACTTTTCATTCTTTTTCAACCACATATTCCACATCACATCAACCAAAAAAGTATGAGATGAGAGGGCTTACCTTAAACAAGTCAACATTTCTAATTATATTCCTATTCCTATTGCTTTTAATTTTACTTTTTCTTTTAAGCTTCACCAAGCATGCACTCATATACTGCAAGAAATTTCACACTGAAAACATTATCCAAAAACTGATTTTACTTCCAAGTTCATTTTTAATCATACATTTTCCTAATAAAATAAGTTTGCACTATATTAATTTTTTTTTTTTTTTTTTTTTTACCTTATATTCGCCAATAAATCCCCCTAACAAATTTTGTTTCAATAGATGATTACTTGATTATTTTATCGTCATAAAACTTTTCAAAATAAAAAAAAATTATTGTTATTTCATGATGCTGCTATTTGACTTTTGTTTCTAAAATTTATTTTCTAACTCATATTTTATGGACTTCACAATTATATATATATATCAAACATGAAGACAGCTACAAAAAAAAAAAAAAAAGAAGATATTAATTAATTTATTATATAGTAATACACATCTTTGATTGATCGGTGACCTTCAAGTAAAATTTTCAAGGGGTTACTAAAATTATAAAGTTTCCCCGTTAGTCACCGAAATTTACAAAATGTAATTCCACTGGTTACTGGGTGATGAATGTGATTATATTTTGTAAACTTTGATTACTAAATGAGAAACTTTTAAAGACAGCGATCCTCTGAAAACTTTGCACGAGGCTCAGTAATCAAGAAATTAATGTTCAGTGACTAATGAAGAACTTTTGAGGATTAGTTATTAACGGGAAAACTTTGAAGCTCGATGACCCCCTGAAAACTTGATGTAAAGTTCAGTGACCAATAGTTCCCTGATTGGTCACTAAATATTAATTTCCTTATTAGTCACTGAATTTTGCGTAAAATTTTTAGGGGTGATTGAACTTTGCATTGAACATTAATTCCCTAATTGGTCATTGAACTTCATGTAGAACTTTCAGATTGTCATTGAATTTCTAAAAAATTTCTATCAATCACTGAACTTTACAAAAATGTTTAATCACTTACAAGAAAACTTTAAATTTTAGTTACCCTGAAATCTTAAGCAAAATTGTGGCCAATAAGGGAATTTACCCTATATGACATAATGAAAAAGTAGGTATTCAGCTTGTTTTGATGATGGTGGCACAGTGATTCTTCGTGATTTAGACTTGAAAGAACGCATCTTTTCATGTCTATATTGGCATTGATATGTCAGTTGCCTTGTTCACATCTATTCCAACTTGACCCCTTTATTTTTCTCTTCCTCTCCTCTCTCCTCTCTCTTTACTTCTTCTTGCTTGTCGAGCTATATTGCACTGAACTTGAATTGAACTCACACCTTTAAAACTCACCGAGACACACAGAGAAAGAGAGAAAAATGGGTTCTTTGGAAGGTGAAGTTACAATAAAGAAGGCAATGTGGCTGTATCCAAAAGTGTCTGGTGCAAATCCTTCTGAGAGATGGGGGCATTCTGCTTGCTATTTTAATGGCTATATCTACATCTTTGGGGTACATACCTACTTTTCTTATTCTGTTAATTGAAAATTTTTACATTTTAATAATTTTACATGAAGATATGATCTTCTTTATTTATTATTATTTTTTTTCTGTCAAAGTTGGTTCATATGGTTAATTTTGGCAAGAAAACACCAGCACGTTCTTGGATAGAATTTTACCACTTTTTTTTTTTGTTATTTTTTTTTTTTGTGATTTGGGATTCTCTAATTTTGTTTGGTCGTTTTGTAGTAACATGAAAAGCATTTTTATTCTTTTTTCATGAAGAAATGTTTTGCAAGTTTCTCCCTTCTCATTCTGAGTGGAACCCTAAACCCTAAAGACCCTCATCACCACCCCTATCCGACCTTGTGATTTGAGTGGACGGTCCGAGTCGTCCGACCATGTGTGCATATAGGAATTTTACTCCCGAGAAACCGGTGAGTTTTATTGCAATTTTGATCCCATATATTTTTCTTACCTTCTGCATCACTGCCTAGTAAGTTTTAAGGTATTATCCGAATCTTCACTTGTTCTGCTGCAGTCATTAAAAACTTGGGGTTTTTGTATTTTTTTACCCTTTTATTTTTGGTACACAGTTAAGTCATAGTTTTGTGCAATTATTCTTTCATTATATGTTTGGAATACCTTTGAATTCTAGTTTGTAAAAGTGCAGTTGGATTTTTAATGCAATACATTATTATCGTCTATGTTTACTGGTATGGTAAATTATATAACCTCAAATAATGGTGGTAGCCTATATGTGACTTTGAAAGTAATTTTAAAAGTAACTTTTTTCCAAATTGAAAGATACTTGTTTTATTAATTTTAAAGCTTACTTATTCACTTATAAGTGTTTAAGCTTAACCAAACATGCTCTTGGTGCACTACCATCTTTTTATATATATATATATATATTTTCAATCATATTAATAACTTTTCCTTCTTTTTCAACCACACATTCTCCATCAATCTACTATTCCAGAATACATTCTTCCAAAATAATATGGCTCAAACACACCATTAATATGTATTATTTTATTACTTAATAATATATTTGTAAGATATAATCTCATTCTTCTACTCATTTTCAACCACACATTCTTCAATAAAATAATATTTTCCATCACATCAATAACTTTCTTTCTTTTTCAACCACACATTCTTCATTAATCTACTATTCCAGAATACATTCTTCCAAAATAATATGGTTCAAACACACTCATAATGGGAAGAAAGACAATGCTGTGTGATAATTTGTTGTTGCCTACGCAGTACTGATTCTACATAATGGAGTGGCGAATAAATAGAATTTTAACTTGTTTTCTTCGTTAATATTCGTGTCGACCCACCAAACATGTGATAAAAATGAGTGGTGAATATTATTTGTTGAGGTAATGCTAATTATATCTAATTCTCCTAATCAGCTTCTTTTTTCGTTATCAGGGATGTCGTGGGGGAGTTCATTTCAGTGATGTTTTGGTGTGTAATCTCGAGACGATGACTTGGAACATTCTCATGACTTCGGGGCAGGGCCCGAGATCACGAGACAGCCACAGCGCCGTACTCGTTGGGCACAGGATGATAGTATTTGGAGGTACTAATGGTTTTAAGAAGGTCAATGACTTGCATATATTGGATTTGCATTCTGGAGAGTGGACTCGGCCTGAATGCCATGGCAATCCACCTTCCCCTCGTGAAAGTCACACCGCTACACTTGTTAATGACGAGAAATTAGTCATATTTGGGGGTAGTGGAGAAGGAGAGTCGAAATACTTACGTGATTTACACTTTTTGGACCTAAAAACTATGGGATGGACATCCCTTGAAGTACAGGGTAATATGCCTGCACCTCGAGATAGTCATAGTGCCGTGGCTATAGGTAACCGGATTTTTGTGTATGGTGGAGACTCGGGTGATCGGTACCAGCAAGATGTTAATGTGTTTGACATGAAAACGTTAACTTGGTCTAAGGTATGATCTCCATCCACAAACTTGTTTTTCCTTTTAGAAGAGTAAAATAAAGAAAAATTAACAAAATGGTTCGAGAAATTTTATAAGGTAATGCTGTGTTCATTTTCTTATCAGCTGGAAGCTCGTGGTCCGTCCCCTGGTGCTCGAGCTGGTCATGCTTCTGTGAGTATAGGGACCAAGGTGAGTATGACATGTCTGGCTAAGCTCAAAAGTTAGTAATTTTTAGATATTACCGTAGAAATGGCTAGTTTAATGTCCATGCTCTGAAGGTATATGTAATTGGTGGAGTTGCGGACAAACAATATTACAATGATGTCTGGGTTCTTGATGTAATCAAATCATCCTGGGTTCAACTCGACATTGGTTTGCAAAAACCTCAAGGACGGTTTGCTCATACAGCCACTGTCACAAACTCGGGCGTAGCAATTTTTGGAGGGTGAGAATGTAATATGATGCAATTGTCGATTGTATTGTTGTCATACGTACAGTTTTTCTTATGGATTTTTGTCATTTTGTTGCCTTGACATTGTAGTTGTGGAGAGGATGAGCGCCCTCTCAACGAGTTGCTTATTTTACGGGTAGGAGTAGAACATCCCTTGGGGCATGTTGATTCCACAAGCAGATCTTACAGAAACTCCAACTACAAAGAAAGGAAAATGTCTTTTCGAGAAGCAGATAATAATTTGGTACCGAAAAGTTACACTGCTCGTATTCTGAGGTTTTGCTTTCTTCTAAACTGATGTGCTAATTATACCAATAATTTGCAGCAGAAAAAAGTGTTTTCTGACGAAAATAAAGATTTAGCTGCGAAGGATGCTGAGGAAATTGAAATAGTCTCAGAACGTTCTTTTCGTTTTAGTTCAGGTTAGTTTCAACCTACAAAATCTTGCTTATCTCAATATTCGATAGAAGGGAAAAATCACGAGTTACTGAAAAAATATCTTTTGTTTCGTGGAGGTACGTTGCATCCGAAGAAGAGGAGAACGAGTAATTCAATGTTGCATGATATGAAATCCGAACCTGACGAGCATTGTCTATCGTTTTCAAGGGACTCATCTCCATCCAAATCTGATCAAGAACCGACTTCTCAAGTTCATCCTAAATTTATGATGCGAATTTCAAATGCTGGCAATTCTCGGCCTAATCATATTCCAGTTACACGGATTGACCTCCAAAGTGTCATCTCTAGGACTTCTCAGGGTGTAAATTTATCTTCAGAACATGTGCATCAGAGAAAACCAGAACATTGTAGGAACGGAGTTCGTACTGGTGTGGGTGAAGTGCAATGCTCAGGAACAGATACCAAATCCTCCAAGGCACGGAAGTTCCATAACTTGGTATGTAAGATGATTTCTGCTAGAAATTTTAGAACACCTACTCGTCTACCATAAATTAGTTATTGAATTTTCATTTGAAATTTACGTCGTTAGATTGGATCTGAAGTTCAAGGTCAAGTTGATGGCGCATTTGATTCTGGTTACCTAATGACTGCTACTGTCAATGGAATGATTTTTCGAGGTGTTCTGTTTGCTCCGGTAAGTTTCTACACTTGGAAGACCCCACCCAATCTGACCCCTCCCCTATGTAATTCAAGCATGCCAATCTTAACTAGTCGATATTTTCTCTAGGCTCCTGATCTTGTGGCACGAGGTGCCATTCTCGGTCAACATCCAACATCTTTAACGAGCCCAATCGTCAAAGATCAAGCCAAAGATCATGCAACCATTCTTTATCAAAGGCATTCTCAGCAGCCAATGAAAGTGATTGGTCGAGGATCTCATCAGAGCTTTGGACTCACTAAATCAAGAAGAACGATCCCAGAAACTAGAAATCCTTTAACAATGAGCAAAGATTCAGGGCTTAAAAGTGAACTTAAAGGTGTGGTCTTAACCCTGGGAGGTCCAGGAAGTGATGATGGCAGGTCTAAGGTACAATAAAAACAGTAAAACATGATATGAAGAGTGGGAATCCGAAACCCTTCCCTTGTTTCCGATGGTTTTGTATATTTTTGTCTGGTGCAATAAAGTAGATTAAATTGTACTACCCAGTATAAAACAGAAAACAAGTTAAAATCTTATCTATTGTATTGTCGAGTATAGTTTAATAGTACATACTATATTTGGAGGTTGTGTATTTAGAACGTGCTTCCTTTTGCCAGTTTGAATGTTTTGAGAGTGAATTGCTTTCCAATCGAAACTCTTGACCTATTAGTTCACGTTGATATATAGCACCTATAACAAAGTAGCTTCGGAGAATTGTTTCAATGACATTCTGAACTAAGCAAATTGACTCGTTAAATCCTATAATGTTTCGGCATGTAGGGTACTTGAATTTTTGGGCATTAGAATCGTCGGCTTGCAAGGATATTGTATAATTTGAGTAGGGCTTGGTCTCATATAGCATGTAACAATGTGACTAAATGCAAGTTATATGTACATTTAAGTTGGAAAGTAGGCTGTAACTTACTTTTTATAATAACATTTTTTAAGCGCAACTAAATATGAAGATACTCGTATGACATGTGACCTTTAAGATGAGAGGGAAGGGTTGGATAATCCTATACAAAAAGATTATGCGAATGTTTTTACATAAAAGAAAGTAGGACAATAGGTGTATAAATTACTTTAAAAAATAAATTATATATTACTTTTTCTTCAAATTCTCACGTGAAATTTTAGGTAATATTTGTCAATTGTCACACTTCATTGAAAAAGAACAAAGAACACTGTAAGCAAGTCAAAACCTCCAAGAACTTATAACCTGTCTTTTCCCCCATAAGTGAAGTTGGGTTTTGATTCCCTGCAGTCTGCAGCATAAAGTTTTTTCAGTCACACACACAGTACAAAGATTTTTTTGATTTGTAACTGTGTGTACTGTTGGTACTGTGGGGGCGTGTAGGGGTAGGAGAGAAAGCTCCCGTGCCTCCCGCGGGGTGCTGTCCTGTGGAGGCAGCAGGAGTCACTATCACCCGTCGATCTGTCATTATTTTTTATCAATGGCCATCATCTGTCTAATCAGATCGGACAGCTATCAGAAGTTGATGACATCATCCATGTCCATCGGTAATTCCGCAGAAAGAGAAGACTCCATTATTTTCTTATGGGGATGTTAAAATAATTCTATAACGTGTACTTCCCTGGAATTTTACGGATGATTTGTAATAATACCGTGATTATGTCCAATATGTTAATGATCATTTGAAAGTTGTACATTTTATGGACTATATTCTTATAATGTGATAATTTTAAGTATGTGGATGGAAATATAAAAACCTTAATTAGGGTTAAAGTCGTTAATGAGACGACCTAATAATTTTCTATATAAAGGCCAAGTCTCATTTCTTCTCCATATTGTTTTTATTAGCTTGCCATGTTGGCGGCTAATATTCTTTAGGAGCAATGAGAGGAAGATTTAACTGATAATATTCATATACAAAATGTCTTCCGCGTGTATGAATTTCAACCTATCATTTTAGAATATGTGATTTTTATTCTTAGCATGATTATTGATAAATTTCAACAATTGGTATCAGAGTGAATACGCTAAGATCAGAATCACTTAAAAAAGGAAATTAAATTGACAATCAGGTGCTATCTATACCTCTCTCTCATGTATATATCCTAACAATATAAAAGAGCTTCTTTGACATGTAATGTGCATTGTACACGTGTTGACAAATTGAATCGTCAACCAAGACGATGTCGTTTGATGTATGGTTTTTCTTTCATTTTCCCAATCGCCGGCACCACACTGCCTTCTAATTGCCATCGTAGCAAGAAAGAGACCGAGGAAATGTCCAGGAAAGCAGACGAGGAACGGGAAAGAGGAGGAATTCCTAAAATTCAAGTCCAAGAAAGAAAATTGGGATCACTAATTAGCTTAATTCTTGGGTCGATTATTGCGCTTAAAAAACCCAGAGCTGTTCTCTAATAATTTTCTTATATCTTTTGCGAATTTTATTTTTTTTAGGCATTTTATGTGATTCATCCTCGAGAACTCGGAGATTAGATGGTGAGTTTAATTTGGTATATGATGATGATGATGATTGCTTGTTGTGAGAAAGATGTGTTTATTATTGTTGTGTGCGGGAAGAGTGTGATGTAATAAAATAAAATAAAATAAAAAGTATG
>CAIGRQ010024072.1:0-12478 GCA_903798375.1 Fraxinus sp. D2006-0159 | reverse complement strand
AAAATAATTTTTTTGGAGAATGTGTGGTTAAAACATGAATAAAAGTTGTGGGTCTAATGAAATGTGTGGTTAAAATTAATTTAGAAAAATCTGTGCCAAACAAGCTCTTAATCTTTTGTTTTTACTAGAAGTCTCTCTTTTTCTGGTCGGAAAGGGGAGAGAAGAAAATTGTTCAAGTTGGGCCTGTTTATGTAAGACTTTTAAGTGTCAGGTATATCATAATTGTGTTGTATACAGTCACGTATTATTTGGTCATTGTAGGAAGAATATCTATGTAATTCCATTATCTACATTTTCATGTAGAGATTTGCATCCATCATATACTTGTATGATGCATGCTAATAGTTTCTTGCCCCTCGCACCTCCCTCAACCAAAATAAATGAAAGCAAAAAAATGAGAAAAGAAAGAGAAGTCTGATCGTGCACTGATCTCTTCCAATCATTTAATCAGGCATAAAAGGTAGCTCCAGGTAAATGAGGATGCTGGCTAATTTTTTTTATTGCGGATTTCTTTCTCTATTTCAGACCTACAGAGGTGGAACATTCCATTCTTGAGGACTTGAGGAATCGGGTGCAGTTGAGTAGTATGACATTGCCTTCTATTAGCTTCTACACCTTTATCAATACACATAATGGGTATGCCTTTCACTGTGAAAACTTTTCTTCTTCTTTTGGTATCTTTTAATGTGGTTTGCAATCACAGCGATCTTTGCAAAATCTTACAATCTATTGATTAGGTTAAACTGTGCATCGATATCTCATGATGGGTCACTGGTTGCTGGCGGATTTTCAGACTCATCACTAAAGGTTTCCTAGTTTCTGTGTAATTTATGAAGTATCTCAAATAACCTCAGTTTGCCTTGCTCATTCAAAAGCCACTATTTACAGGTTTGGGACATGGCAAAACTTGGGCAGCAAACTGGCAATTGTAAGTAGATTTCAATAATTTCCTCCGTCAAAGACTTCATAGAATATGCCTTTATTCTGTTACTTAAATCTTGATTGGATGAAGAATTTTATGTTCATGGCGTTAATGTCAATGTATTTACTATTTAGACCTTTTATTTGTCTTGTTTAAAATTCTATTTGGTCACACCCTTCAATTCTTTTTCTTGCTTGTCAAATTGCTATATTTATCCTCGTTCTGCAGTTAATTTATACATATACTTGTGAAGCAACAACGAGGTGCTGATATTTATTAGTATCAGCTCCTTCGCAGGGAGAGAATGAATTGACTCCTCATGAAAATATACTTAATGCAAATGCAAAGGGAAGATCTTATACACTATTTCGGGGTCACTCTGGACCTGTTTATTCCGTCACTTATAGTCCATTTGGAGATTTTCTTCTGTCTTCTTCATCAGATTCAACAAGTATGTGCCTGTTATCTTGCCCTTCGTTTCTCTGTTTTATTTATCTAAGTAAGCTTTACATTTATTTTCTTTAGCTTGTTGTCCTATCCTGGAAAATATAATTTAAATCAAACTGTTGGCATGCAGTTCGATTATGGAGCACAAAACTGAATGCAAATCTTGTTTGCTACAAGGGTCATAACTACCCTGTGTGGGATGTTCAGGTAGGATATTGGATATTCACTTTTTAGTAAGCTGTATACCCCCATCCCTAAACTCTAACCAACTTTTAATCTAGGAAAAACTCAAAAATCAACAGTTATGCCTGCTTTCCTTTCCTCACACTTGAGCACTAAGTGTATTGTCAACGGATGAAACAATATTTCTTCTGCAATCAGCGGTCCAAATCTTTCCAACAAACTACAAAGTCTCATTTTATTCTCTTATGTGATTGAAAAGTTTTGGTTCACTACTACTCTGTGACTCTTTCTAGCTGCTCAACTCTTATTTTGGTAGGATGTCAGATGTGTCATGCTGAATAAAGATTTTACTTCAGTATCACTGAACAAGATATGTGACAGCATTTTTGTTTCCAAATACCCATGTGTATATTAGTATATGAACAAGATTTGAGAATGATTGTGAATCTCATTCTCTTTCATATTTGGAATACATGGCTATTTATAGAGATATATGGTTTATAAAAGAATAAAAAATTGGTTGTACAGTAACAATACCTACAATCTTTGACCGTATTGATTTTAACCCTGAATTTGGCTGCACTAAATCATGCAAGATTTATTCTATCCCTAAATCTTCGCTGCTCGAAAATTTTGTTTTCCGCATTATATCAATTAGCTATGCTGCTAAGAATTTTCCATAATGAAGCAAGTCCTTCAATGACTACGAACATAGCAAAAATTTCAATGCCTGTATGATATCAAAAATATTTTTTAGCTAACATTGCTTCTAGCATCTTTAGACTAAATAGAACACATTCACCAGTCTGAGTCACTTGAATGACTATGCCCTGTATTTTTCACTTTTAATTTACTTCTTGCCTATGTACATTCCGACATATCTCTGATTGACCCATGCTAGAACAGACTCATGATTCTGATGTTATTCTAGTGCAGTTTAGTCCAGTGGGACACTATTTTGCAAGTGCTTCACATGATCGAACTGCAAGGATCTGGTCTATGGACAGAATACAGCCTTTAAGAATTATGGCAGGTCACTTGTCTGATGTAGATGTGAGCACCTCGCTGTCTATGTGCTTGCGTGTAGATATTATCTTTCCAACATTAGTGTGCGCTAATCTATTTCTATATTTTACATGATCAATATTTTCCCCCGGTATCACACCAGTTGGACAGAAGAAGAATGAGAAAATGAAAGCTTATTTTCTTCATCCTTTATCTTAATAGATCTTGTTAGGGACTCTCCTTTTCGATTGATTCTATCGATTCACCTCTTTCCTTAAACTCAGGACTCAATTTGGGGTCTTGCTCTCTTGTCATTGTTTACTGTACTGAAGGCTGCAAAATTGTCAATCCCCAAGGGGCTACAGCTGCCATGGTCAACGACCATGTTAGATGTGTGAAAAATATTGTTAAATCTTTTTATAGCGTGCTGCAATGTGTGGTCGTTGCTCTTTTTAGTGTTCTTCAGAAACGTGGAAAAAAATACCTTAGAATATTCAAAAATAGGCATGAAGTTGATTCATCCTTTTGTTCTATTGACAAATTTCTGTCGGTAGGCAGAGATATTAAGGTGATGTGGAATAAGATTGATTAGTTACACTAAGTTACAAAAGATGTCTTAGAAGAATCTGGGGGTAGCAAACCACCGAATAAGGAGACGTGGTGATGGAATGAGAAAGTCCTGGTAGTTGAGACCAAAATAAAATGCCGTAGAAATGTAAAAAAATATAAAAACATTGATGCTTTTGAGAAGTGCTAGTTAGCTCAATGAGAAACCAAGAATATGCCCCTGTTTGAGCCATATTATAATTTTCATTCTCATTTTTTTCCTCATTTTTAACCGCACATTCTTCAATAAAATAATATTTTCCATCACATCAATGACTTTTCCTTCTTTTTAAACCACATATTCACCATCACATCACAAAAAAAAAAATGCATTCTTTTCATTTTAATGTGCATCAAACAGGGGCATAATTCAAAAGTTCTATGTAGAAGAACATGAGAAGTTATATAGTTGTCTTGGAAACAAGGAAGAGGAGAAATCTATTCACAAGTTATCTCGGCAATGGGTGAAGGAAAGTAAAGATCCGGATAAATTCTAGCGTTTAAATATGAGAAACAAGGAGCTTTGTTTTGTAATGATGAGATAACAGAAAGACTGGAGAATTATTTTAACAAATTATTCAATGAGAGGCATAGCGTGGAGATTTGAGATTTCTCGAACTTGGGGATAGGAATGTTTATTATACTAGAAAAATCCTCTTTTTGGAAATGAAGGGATATAAAGAGGACGAAGATTAGAAAGTATGGAATTGTTTGGATGAGGTGATTATATGGTTTACAAAATTATTCAGTGAGATTTTAAAGAATGAAAATATGCAAAATGGAGGAGAACTATTATTGTGCATATTTATAACAATAACGGGATTTTTAAAATTGTATGAAGTCCTGTCATTAGTCATACAATGAAAAGGGTGATTGACCCAAGACCAAGGTGTATTCAATGATTTTGAGAGAATCAGTTCAGCATTTTTCTAGGGAGGCTGAGATAGAATATAGCTTATTTAACGGTCTTAACAAATATGCACTCCTAAGAAATCAAAGGTCAATGTCCCAAAGGAGTCTGAACTATTTATCAATGTTAGATTATTATATACCATGACCATAATACGTGCTGAGAGCACCTCCTTTTACTTTGTTCTGTGAGAAGAAAATAAACTTAGTTTTTTGATATTTCTGATACTTCTAACTTTGTGTCAGTTGTAACGAGCGATTTTTTTCGTCTTAGTTGGATTGACACAATTTTGGTCATACTAAAGATTTCAATCTTAATATTTCTTTTCATTTCTTAGTGTGTGCAATGGCATGCAAACTGCAACTACATTGCAACTGGATCCAGTGACAAAACCGTGCGCTTGTGGGATGTTCAAAGTGGGGAATGCGTTAGAATTTTCATTGGTCATAGAAGTATGATCCTATCCTTGGCAATGTCACCTGATGGTCGTTACATGGCATCTGGTGATGAAGATGGTAAGATCATGATGTGGGATCTTGCAAGTGGACGTTGTGTTTCCCCTTTGGTTGGTCACTCCTCCTGCGTATGGTCTCTTTCTTTCAGGTGCAAAAGATTTTCTATATCCCAAACATCTCATTTAATTTTCGTATTGCATTTCAAGTGGAAAGGGTGATTTTCTCAATGATAGATCGAATTGTAATTTTGTTGCATGTTTTACAGTTGTGAAGGTTCACTTCTTGCATCGGGTTCTGCTGATAGCACTGTGAAAATATGGGATGTAACCAAGAGCTCGAAGGTGTCAAAAACTGAAGAAAAGTAAGTTCATTTTGACAGACAGTTTTTTATGTAAATGATGTGTAGAAAAAGAGGTAGCTGTAAATGCAAGAATATCTACCCCAATAATCTCTCTCTCTACTTTGCAATAATTCAGGAGTTAGTACCATAGTGATGAAAAATCTTTTGCTTGTAAATTCAATGAATGAATGCTTCAGAAAAAACCTAACTCGGTAGCTAACTTTTGTTTCTTTGTTATTAACTATGTGCTGTAATATTTTTTTCGCCAGTAAAAATGGAAACACGAACAGACTCAGATCGTTGAAGACCTTGCCCACCAAATCCACTCCAGTCTATGCTTTGCAGGTATATACAGATGGACGATCACTTCTCTCATTTATTTATACATCGGGATCTTCTGAAGTCTATTTTTATCGTTCTTTTGTAACAGTTCTCTCGAAGGAATCTTCTATTCGCGGCTGGGGCTCTCACAAAAATTGCGTGAAAAAATTTCTTGATGATACAATCTGGACTTCGGAGATTATGTTCCTTTGGCCATGGTCTTGTAGAATGCAGTTCCAGTCTTGCCTCCTGTTGCTGTTGTTTCCTTCTTGATTTTTGTGGAAAAGTTTTGAATAGCATTTTAATTCTAGAGCATGTTATTTCCGAGGTGCTTAAGAAATAGATATGTATCTTAACTATTTTTCTCATTCTCTTGGAGATAATTTGTAACTCTTGTTTGCTTTTTCTTCCTTATTTCATCTATGCCTTAAATATAATTTACAAATGGAAGCTGATAAGCTAGGGATGGTAACGAGGCGGGTATATGACGGGTTGGCCAATCCCACCCACTTCTCGTCGAGTATTTTTATTACCTTACCCTATACCTATACTCACCCGATTAAAGTGGGGTGGGACGAAATCGAGGTGGGATCGGGGCGGGGCAAGTTCCTTGCCCCATTTATTTTTTATTTATTTTAATTTTTGGTTTATATTTTTTATGTCTTTTGTTAGTAAATATTAGTACTCTTTTTACTAATTTGTTAAAAGCAATCTTTTTCTTTTTTTATTTATTTTAATTTTTGGTTTTTTTTTTTTTTTTATGTCTTTTGTTAGTAAATATTATTACTTTTTTACTAATTTGTTAAAAGCAACTTATATTCTCTTTAAAAATGATAGTAATAAATTTATTATTTTTGTTCGATAAAAAACTTAAATTTGAAATTAATTTTAAACGGGACGGGAACTATGTTTCCTATACCCGTCCTGTACCCACTTTGAGGTAATGACCCTCGTCCCATTCTCACCTCGTGTATCCGGTTAGGCTGGTAATTTTCGTCTCATTCGGGGTGGGACGTGACGGGTATCGGTTTGAAAGAGTTTTATTGACATCTCTATGATAAGCATATAAACCACTTGGTTTGGGTACAAGATGCATGAATATTTTGCATTAAAGTCATACAACGTTACTGGGTTAGTGTTCTCGGTCAAGTGGAGCATTCATAATTTCGTCATGGAACGTAATAACCTAAGACATGATGATCTATGCTAAGATATGTGATTTTCGGCATCATAATTCATCAAAATATTGTAGGTAAATAATAAATGTTTTTTTACAGCGATTAAATAAAAATTAAATTATAAGTTAGGTGAAACAAATTGAAGTTGGTTGATCAAAACGAATCAAACCTGTAAGTTGGGTTTCTTCCCATGAAGTTAAATATAAAACTAGACGACTCTTGCACATTTATTGTGCAATTATTTTGAAACATTGCGGTCTACTTGTTCCTTTTAAAAACCATAGACCAAATAGTCAAATTTCCATAAAAATATTGTTACCGTCTTCAAACTGAAAATCAAACTATTTGGTAACAAATATGCTAGATGTACACTCCAAGTACACATCAAGCATGCCATGTGATGCGGTGTGAAAAAATTGGAGGAAAAATTGTTTAATTTGTTAAACTGTCCAATGATATGTCGTCACGTGACAAAGTGTAAAGAATGATCTACATGTAACATGATTGAGATGATTTTAGGATCCACGTATTTGATGATTTCAAAGATGTCCATCAAGAAGTAAAGCACAAGGGGAAGAAATATTGCCATTTTTTTTTTCCTGTAATTACCTGTTATACGTGGAGCAAAAAGTCGAACAATAGGTAGCTAAAGAAAGCCATGGCAGTTTCTCTAATAACAATGTCCCCTGAAGCTTCGTAGGATCATGAACTGATTTAAGCTTGAAGTCAAGGAGTTACACGCTTGCGGGACAACACTTTTTGAGTGTTTGCAGAAGGAGAAGAACCCAAGAGTAGCCTGGAGTGCCCTTTTGTTTGGGGCCTTTTAACCATGCAACTGATTGAGGAAATTGTGCTTGTTGATTTAAGGTTTTTGTCGTAGGCTCCTATGCCTAGAAGCTGTTTCGGTCCAGACGGACTGTCTGGTATCTGATGCTTCCTTTTGTTTCTGAGTAGTTCCCATATCAACTTGTCGTCTTTAGCTTGATCTTCCACCACAGTCAGAGGCTTTGGACAGTGTGGGGGAGGGAAAGAGAACAAAAAATCGGAAAACAGCTTTGTTAAAGGCCACTAAACATATAGCATATGCCCTGAAGACCAGCTAATCTGGCTATCCCTAAAATATGAGAATTTATACTTGATAATCATGCATATGATATCCAACAATGTAGAGTAATATTTCTGTACTGAAAGAGACATTTAAAAAGAAATTGAGAATGCAATGCAACATCTGAATTTCATTTATAGAGGATGCATTCCATGACTATAATTCCCGTTGGACAAACCTATAGTAGATTATTTATTGGGAAAGTGAAAGGCAATATGCCAATATCAGGCATTGATCCTTCTATACTTATGAAATTCACAGAAGGAACTTGTAATACTTAATTCTCATCTTTATAAACAAACTCGAAGTCAATAGATTCTCTGTACATATCGTATTAGTAGATTTGTTTACTTTATTGCGCAATGCTGATGAATATATTTCCAGCATTAAAATTTAACATTTTTCTGCTAGCAAAATTTGCAGCAACACAAGCACCAGATAAAAAAATGATGATAGGTAACAATACCTTTTGCTGTATCAAGTTTTCCTTTGGTTTTCTGTCAGCTTCTAAAAGGAATATGTGGTGTGTTTTAAGTTTCTTCACCATCTCTTCTGATTCCTTCAACTTTCTCAATAACTCAAGCCTACTTTTTTCCGCCAATACTGCTCTGTTCCTTGCTTCCTGCAACTCTAGCCTCCTGACTCTCATTGCCCCATCCATCTCTTCAACTACAGTCAATAGGCGAGTGCATGTTCCTGTTGTAAATTCACCCTTTAGAGCATGGACATACTCAACCATGGGATTACACATTTTTTCAGCAAGATCACGTATCAGGTTATCCACTCCAACCTCCACTGAGCTAACGGCTGCTCCAACATGGTCAAATGAAGCTTTGAGGAGTGTTAGCATCATTATAGACATGCCATTGTCTCGGCTTGATTGATGAATAGCAGAAACATGCGTAAAAGCTTTATGAAAGAATCTTTTTAAGGACACTTGATGGACATAAAGAGTCTCGAGTATGTCATTTTTGCTCGAGTTAACCTGGATTTCAATTTGTTTAAGAAGATGGATCAGTTGCATAAGCTGCAACTTTTGTTTCTCCCTCAGCTCTTTGCCTGCTGAGGTAGCTCTATCTGTATAGCTTTCTTCCTGAAAATTCAATGATAAGCAATTGAGTATGTATAAAGAAAAACTATTTATCATTGATATTCGAAGTTCTTAGAAGAAATTCTACGACAGTACTCATAAATTTGAAATTCCAGGGTAAAGAGGTATATTGAACTTCAAATGAAAGCATTGTAAAATCAAATATGCTGTTCTCCACATGGAGATTGACCATCATTTGACAAAAAAACCAAGTGTGATATCAATGCAAGTACAAGAAATGGAAAGCTCAGTTATCAAAGTTTCTGAGCATTGAAACCTTAACATAGACACACACACAGAAATTAAAGTAACTGTACGTTCACACATTGTAATTATGTATGTAATGATAATCTTGTGTCAAGAGAAATTTTCTTTTGAGATTGAAATAATATGGTTTATGTGCTAGGATGTAGGTGCTGCTCATCTGCCTACCGGCTACCTTGATGTTGTAAAAGGAAAATCTCGTAAGACGCTTGCAGAAAATACAATAACAAACTAAGCCTTATTCACCACTAGGGGACGCCCCCAAAGAATGTATTATAAGGATGAAAATCACTCTTACCCACGAATCAAGAGCAATCAAAAACACTGAAGTTTAGGAGTAATTTATGTTAGACATTTTTCTTCATTAATGTAATTGCTTTGCCTTTGGCATTAGCTGTCTCATTGATTTTACAGCTTCTTGTATTCTATATAATTCAACTTGGCTGTAGTGTACTGTAATGAATACAGATTTTCATCCATTTTCTTTTTCTCCATACTCATCAGTGCTATTTACTAGGTTTCAGGTTTACTATATAAACCCCACTTGAGTTTCTTTGCCACTTTGTTCCATACCATTATATGTTGTATCGGATAATCCTAATCTAGGCCTGTGAAAGCTCTAAACGATATCAGAGTTTCGGGCGAACAACTCATCCACTCATATGTAGTGCACTCAAAGATCATTGTTATGATATTTAAGAATTCACCTCCATATTATTAGCACAGTTATCCGATTTCTGGATTGCTGAAACTGATCTGATAAGTTCTTCAATTCCACTTCCATTCCAGCAACCCTGCCACACGTTTTGATACAAGATCCTTATTTTATGCACCGTCACAAAAAGGGCAAAAGAAGAAACAAACAGGCGCTTCAGTGTAAGAACCAGTGCTTGGGACTCACACCACATACATGCATCAAAGCACACGGCACACACACACTCTTGTATAGCTTCTTAAATTTCGAATAAAAGAAAACACATTCAGGTTCAAAAACATAAAGAAGTATGTACGATTATGATCCTAGAAGCTTTGACTGGTTTAAGTAAAGGTACAAGCACTGAAGAACAATGGTTTAAATACATATCAAGATTTTAATTATTGTCGGCACGTTCCAAGTAAAGCAATAACACTGATTGATGTACACTTGTACATTATGGAATACGGCAATTAGCAGAGAAGGTAAAGCCCGTGCCTAAGTAGTGGTACAAGCACTGAAGCATGATGTGCCTCATTAGAAACTAGAATTCTCACATCCGCATAGGAATTTGCCATGAAACACAACTTAGAGTTCCGAATTGAAAAATATAACTTAAGATTAATGCGAAAGAACGAACGAAGAGATAAAAAAAAAAAATCATTTGATTAAAAAAACAGAGAGAATTACTTGAGAAAGTGAACGGTTAGTATCGGTGATGATAGTACTGAATCTTCCCTCCTCAGCCATTTCAACGGTCTTCAATCCCACCAACTTCATCAGCGGCAGAGCCAGGGAGGTAAATACATCTTCCGCCTTCACAACCACAACATAGATTAATCAGACGCTTTGAACTAATAATTTGAATTTTCTATCATTAGCTTAATTAATCAAAATATTGAAATTCTACTTCGCGTAAACTGTCTTTGATCTGAGAATTGAGCTGATTAAATGCCACTTTTAGCTGTTCATGGCCAGAGACAATCTGCAGAATCTTCAATCGGAGATCGGCGATTGGCGGTGGAAAATCGGAGTGAGAACCAGGCCTCCGACCATCCATTGCTTCGTTTTGGCGGGAAAAAGGGGAAATTTTGTCTGAATTGAAACTGGAGAGCGAATGTGTGCGCTAACAACTTTTTTTTCCCCTAAAATTTACTTATAATTAAGTCGGGTAAATTTCATGTGTGGTCATTGAATTCTTACCGAGATATTAATATGGTGAATAAACTTTATTTTGTATCAATTGCTCACTAAACTACAATTTGCTTTCAATTTCCAGTAACTGGTGTTAAGTTAGAGGAATGTCACCACTTAGTCGATTGCCATCTCCCAAATTGATGAAATTAAAACTTAGTGACCCAAAGGGGCTGTGCTATTCGTACACGGGCCTTTACACACCCGTCTACATGGGTCCACTGCCCCACTCACAATAGGAGGGGTAGATTATTTTATTTGGGCGTGGGCCCTCTTCTTATGCGAGGAGAGTGTAAACCAATGGGTAAACGAGCGTGTACGAATGTATTTGCTCACCCAATTGAGATTCGCTAAAATCTAGCTATCGCAAATGACATTCCTAAATGGAAAAGAATTTTTTCTGTGTACACTAATTTATGGTTGTATTATAGTCTATTTGATAATAAACATGAAAATTTTGAGTTTAAAAAAAAAAAAAAAAATTAACATTCGACATAGGTAGGCCCACTTATGCCAAAGTTCTAGTCACATAGAATCCCTCAAACAATTGTCTCCAAACTAGACTAGAATCCCAGCTATTATCAAAACAAATTTCCAGACTATTTCTCTGGCTTTTAACGAAGTCGAGTCTCGCGTTGAGTGGAATTGCTATGCGAGATTTGAAAACACGTGTAATCGACACGTCTTACAGAAATTGAGCACTTGTATCATTTTGCATCGAGTTTCTTTGCGAGTGGATGGTACTCGTGTCTAAGTTTTACTCACTCACTTTTCCATAGCATGTATTGTTTACTAATCACACAGATATTGCCTTTCAGAATGTATCTTTATGAATGTGAGCTTTATAATGGTTGTCATCGACTCTTTTATTTAAATGATGCAACCTTTCAAGGGCATGACTTTATATTATAAACACAACTCTAAAGTAATGTACACAATGTATCATATTTTTCGCGCATGAANTATTATAAACACAACTCTAAAGTAATGTACACAATGTATCATATTTTTCGCGCATGAAGAATATATCAATATGTCTGTTAGTTAAATTAATTGGTATGTGTAAGGTTTGAGCTTCAAGAATTCAACGGAAGCAATAAAATATATTCACCAAGAATAGAAACCAAGAACAGATTTACACCAAAATAAAGGGTTCAGAAATTTACAAAGATTTCATTGTACCCGTCTGTTCAAAGGACCTGGCACAAAGACCCAAAATCCTAACAAGATTCGCACAAAAGCAGCTATTCAATGGACCCAATCTCTACAACCTATCTAATCCCTTCCTAAGCTCAATCGAGGAATCACACAGATACAAACCACATAGATTTGAGATTAAAACCAAGAGTTTTAATCTATTTCACAAGGAATCGAAAGAAGCAGTAGAGAGACGAACGAGACAGAGAAGCCCAGAAATTTCTCTCACAAAGAGACTGAAAAACAGAATGAAGAAGTTCACGAGAAATGACCATCCAACTTCTAGTATATAGGCATCAACCACCGTAGATTAGGCACTAGATCAAAGGTCCAGAGCAACACACTTGGCGACTTCCTTTTGGGCCGGGTTTTGGGCTAAATCCATTTGAGTTATGAGGTACTTACAAAAATACCCTTAAAATTAGAGATGTTTTGAAAAATACCCTTAAAATCATATGAAAGATTTTTAGGAAGTAAAAAATACTGTGTAAAATAAAAAAGTGACACAATGTCACTTTTTTTTATAAAAAATGTCACTTTTTTAAAAAAAGTGACACAAATTCAAAA
>CAIGRQ010024064.1:0-14191 GCA_903798375.1 Fraxinus sp. D2006-0159 | reverse complement strand
CACCAAATTATCCAATCTCAAATCAATCAAACCCGCCTTTCCCTAAATAAAGTTGAAATGGTGTAAAATACATGTAGGAGAAATGTATTTTTCCCTATATATAATCCAACTCACACTTTATTTAGATGCTCTAAGCCTAACAATTTAATTTTTTATTAGATCACTTTAATTGAGTTCAACTTTAAGGTAGTCTTAGGGAAGAATTCATAAATCAGGATTTAAGTTTCAACAATTCAAAATTCAGGGTTTAAGTATTTAGCTAATTAATTAAAAATATTTATTATTTAACTGCAATAAATTCATAATTATACAAATAATGGTCACATGTACATAATTATAGGTCACAATTTNTAGTCTTAGGGAAGAATTCATAAATCAGGATTTAAGTTTCAACAATTCAAAATTCAGGGTTTAAGTATTTAGCTAATTAATTAAAAATATTTATTATTTAAATATAATCAATTCAATAAATTAATTTATTAAATATAGTAAGGACACGATTATATGTAATTTGATCACAATTAATCAAAAAATAATTAATTTTCGATCAAAATTTATCAAATTATTGGTCACAAATTTTTCGTGGTTAGAAATCAAAAATTTTATAAGTAACAAATTACTTCTCGAACACGAATCAAAATTTCATAGGCCACATATTATTCGTCGGTCACTAATAGAAGATTTTATTGGTCACAACTTATTTATTCATTACAAATCGATCACAACTTATCAAATTATTGGTCACGACTTATTTTTTGGTCACAAATCAAGAATTTTATAAATCACAGGTTATTTTTCGATCACGAATCGAAAATTTTATAAGCCACAAATTATTCATCGATTACAAAATTAAAATTTTTATTGATCACAACTCAATTACAACTTAATAAATTGTGAGTCAAAGTCACAATTTTTAGCCCACATATTATTTATTTGTCAAAAATTAACCAATTATTGGTCACAATCAACCAAATAACTGGTCACAGACATCCACCCCATCTCATCTCACCCACGACCATCGCCAAGACGACCACCGTGCACAGCACCGGCGTCAAACACCACCCTGCACAACATTTGCAACCACCACCTCAACACTACCTCCAACAGCACCATCACTATTATCGTCGTCAGAACCACCACTACCACCTTAAACAAATCAATACCACTGCCAACTTCGCCACCAGAACTACTACCACCATCATTGCAAACAAATCACACATGGCAGAAAAACACTACCACCACTACGTCGCGCTAGATCCACCACCACCACATTACCACCACAACACAGCCACCAAATAGAGATCCACCATTAGCAGCCCATCCACCACCACCACCACTTCACCTCCACAGCACAGCCACCAAATATTGATCCACCATCATGATGATCCAACAAAAAAAATCCCAAACCCGCCGCCACCACTTACTAAAATTGGGGATTTCTTCCAACACCCACACCCACAGAAACAACCCAACCATCGTGTGGAAAATCCCCAAACCACCGCCACTACCATACCAACAGAAACAGATGTAGAGGAGGAAAAAAAGGTGATGCCGTTGTCGGGGCTCACATCGCCGGTTGCAAGGGCGCAGCACAACAATGACGATGCTGCTATAGCAATGGCCAGGGCAATGCTTTTCACCCAATTTTTCGACAGACTGTAGCACCGCTCACTGCTCACAGAGAGAGAGGACAGAAAGAAAGAGGGAAGAAAGCGAGTTAGGATTTTAATATTAAAATATAAAATTATTACCTAATTTTTGAATAATTAAACTTTCAATCTGATTTTTGAAAATCAATTTTTAAACTGCTGGTTTTTGTAATTAGTCTTATACTTAATTTACATACAAGAAAAAATAATAAACCCAACATATATGTCTATTCATTATTGAAATTTATGTTACTTGTTAAGAGAGCTAAACAAGTTTCACCTCTATGTCTCAATCTTATCCTAAAATTGGTCAAATAATAGGAACAATATATAACAAGTCAAACAAACACTAAGCACAAATTTAATATCTAAAATAAGACCATATAAATTAAATCTTCAAAATAAGTTTACACCATCATCCTAACGCATTACAAATTAACCCCTTATGTGAAATTTAGAGAAACTAGAAGAGTCAAATTAAAGATAAAATAGAAGAGAACGCTTGAAACACATCCCTGAGAAATGATTCCATTTATTGCTCTCTATCCTGTGGGTAAGCATCCAACTTAAATTCTTGAAAGAAAGATAACATTAGTTGGTTAGCGTTAGATTCATGACTTAATTGGGCCACTATGAACTTTTAATTGCCCAAAGGTTATTAGTCAATATTCTTTCAGTAAAATAAATTACATTTATATAGTGTTACTGACTATTGAATTGCTTAAATGATTTCATGTGGTAAATTTAGATACATTTTCAGAAGTTGGCACTTTAACAATTGATTCTTTTCAAGTGTACAACGTGTCAATTGCATCCGAGGCTTTTTAGCCAGTAGCAGACTACTTATTGAAAGTTAAAAGACAAATGAAAAGTCGTACTCCAACAACTGTAATTATCCCTTCCCGATCTTTTGAATGGAAACTATAACAAGATTGTCATTACAACTAGGGAAGAAAACAGTTACTCAGCCAAATTTAAAGCACTAATTCTGGTCTCTGGATATCCAGAGAAAAGAATGAGCCAATCTCAAGAAGACAGACTAACATAGAAATAAGATTGCGATGGTGCTTTTCAATCTAATAACATGATTAGCCAACAAAATTGTCTGAAATAAGAACTTCAAGCCGTCTTTGGCTTAATACGCTTCACTCTTGAATACAGGAACACTCCAGAAAGGGCTATGCCAGTGCCTGCACCAAATCACAAATAAAGTCAATTTTAGTACTGCAGAAACTGGTTGATTCGTTTCAAATCCTCTACAAGTTCGTAGAACAACATGTGAAGTATTTTACCCAAGGAGTTAATAGGTGAAACTGGTGTGCGGAAGAAGAGAACAGAGGTCACAATCACCACCACCCTCTTCACGCAGTTGCCCACAGAATGGGTAACTGGGGACACCCTCTGCAATATCATGTACGAAACCTGTATAACAACCCTTGTTAGCAATCTCATAATAATAGCCTCTTCAGATAGATTTCATAATACTTTCTAGCTTTAATCTTTGACTTTATCAAATTGTATGTATGTGATTGAGTACTTTGGCAGACGTTCGTGATTCAAAATTCCGAGTTGCGTGGTATTATGCAAGTCACTCGAAAAATGGAAGAAAAACCTGAGATGCTTACCTGCTGATATGCATGGAAACACAGAGCAGCAATGAGAGACCTTGTGTAAAGTTGCCTGATATTCAACCCCTGGCAAAAAACAATATGATAATTAATTTATCTTGTTTTAATTCTCTGACAGATGAAACAATGACCCGACATATGAAAGATGTAATTCATGAAACGGAAAATCTTGATATATTCTTACCGCACTCTGAAGATATGATGGGGTAAACTTAACTCCTTCCATAAATATAGCAGCAGGAGCCAGCAAGACGAAGGACATAATTGTGATTATTGAGAAGAGAGTGATGTTGTCCAAAGATTCCTACAAGGAAAAAAAAAGGAGATGATACACCAATTCTAGAAAAAAAAAAGGTGGAAAAAAAACTCTCAATTTCATTTTTTCTAAGTAATTTGGAAATGAATGTCACTACAGATATACAATGATAAAAATATTTACTGCAATCATATTCCACAAGCAATTCTCATCAATACAGTAAATTAGACCTACAATCCTGATAAGCACTGCATCATTTCAGATAGGTGAAAATAAAATTGAGACTATATATACCTCTTTCTTAACCATAAACTTCTTGCTAAGGACATTTCTAGATTGGTTGGTCAAATTTGAGGCCATGGCACTCCAAAAACCAGCCCTTAAAACAAAGTAAAAATTCCATGTCAATTCTCAAAACAACAAAGAGAAAAACTTAGTATATACAGTTAAGGAGAATCGAAGCAAAAGCATTTATTGAGAGTGATGCGTTATCACATCTCACCAATTAAAAGAAGCCTCAGTCATTGATGCCAAACCAACTCCACCGACAATTGGTAAAAGAGAAGCAACCACCCATATTGTAGGAAACTGCACAAAGTGGAAAAGAAATTATAGAACAGTAATATAAAAGTTGAATGTCTCAGAAAATAGCCAAATACATCAGTATAATCAGTGCTAGCATGGTAGCAACCTGAATTCAACTCCTCTATAGAAACTGAAAGTAAGTTATGAAACAAATTTGATCCATAACATATTACATAGGGCAAGATTTGGAATAGTATGGACTTGGGAGTGTATTTCACAAATTATTATCCTTCTGTTCTTACAATTTCCATACCCGATTTTCTCTTTTTTCTTTTTTTCTTTTCCTTTCATTTGGAGTGAGAGAATTTTAGTGATCGAAACTTGGAAAAAATTATTCTTTTGCTCAATGGTTTCCAATATAGGTAGATGGGGAGAAAAAGATAGGAAAAAATTATTCTGTTGCTCAATGGTTTCCAATACAGGTAGATGGGGAGAATAAGATGGGTTTGGGGTTTTTATTCTTCCAGGTTCATTAGCAAATCATATTCTCTCTCTCTCTCTCTCTCTCTCTCTCTCTCCCCCTCTTCCCCTTTTCAAATTCTCCTTTTCTTTCTTTTACAATCATATGGAAATCATCTATTTTCACCATACATAAAGTTTCTGCTTGGAAGGTAAGTTAAATACCACAGAATATCTAGCAGAAAGAGGCCTTGTATCGTTTTATTGCCTTTTTGGTGTATTATATGACATAATCTGAATTGATTGATCATCTTTTGTTGCACTGAGTTGGCCTTGAGATGTTAGAGTAAGTTGTTATTGGAAAGGGGACTTGATTGGGAGAGTCCTTGAACCAGCTTTTCCATAACATCTCAGTATAATGGTGGGTTTGGTTCTTCCATAAAAGCTGGAGCTATTTGAAAGTATCAAGTTTTGATATCCTTTCGGTTCTTATAACTACAAAGAAATGCAAAATAATTAGCAGGGTGGCAATGGACTCTGAGTGTCTGTGGAAAAGGGTTGTATATCAGTATAGGATGTTTTCTGAACAAAAGTTTAATTGCGTCCCATCTTTCTATACTTTGGGAAACTCGAGTAATATGATCTCGTTTCTGTGTTTATCTCTAGCATAAAGAGTTTGTCTTGTCCTCTTTTTGTACTTATTATATTTTTCAATAGAAGCTCCCCTTCTCGTATGAAAAAAAAAGGTCATGTTTTCCCAATATAAAGCGCCTAGGAATCTGTGATTATGATAATTAATGTAGAATCAGGAATTCTCTAGATATTACATAAGAGAAGTGTCCCAAGTACAGTAGAATATCATAATAAGAGCTCTAAATAGACAGTTTTAACAAAAAGAACACATGTAATAAATTATGGCTGCTTCAACCGACAGAACTATTATACATCATGATAGTATAAGCATTCAGAAAATCCACGAGAAACGAGTATGAAACACATAACTTAAATTATAGAAGGAATTGACTTTAGAAAATAGGAATAGCACCTCTCCTAAGAACATAGCTGAGAGGACAACTGAGAAGAAAGGCTCCATAGCTTTAATTGTATGAGTGAATGAAACAGCAACTTTTCCGAGACTCATGTTCGTGAAAAGGTTGCCCAAGGTATGAACCAAGGCCAATGGAAGGATTGCTACAAGCTGCCCATGGCAATTGATGATTAGTTCCATATTTGTGATTCATCAACTGAACAAAAATATTATAGCATAATCATTCCTGAATAGTATTGAGTACCTGTGCACCACTGATTTTAGGCCTTTTGTAGAGATTGAATGTCCACATGATCATAACAAGGGCAGTCCCAACAGCAAATTGAACTAAAGTGACTGTCACTGGGTATGGGAAAGCTTTAAGGACCTGTGACAAATTAGCACCATCATTAACTTCCCCTATTAAATAGTTAATTACATTTGTAGCATGGAACTGAGATCTCATATGGCATATCCATAATAGGTTAATTCCAAGGCCATCAACTATAACAGCAATGATTTTCAAAGTCTAGTGCACAACAAATTGTTCACATGATGTTATTTCTAAACTAACAATGTGCCTGTCTACATAGCCTCCAAATCAACAGCAATTTAAGAATTGATCTCACAGCTGCAGGTGGAACTGCAAGAATCATAGAGCAGAGAAGCAACGAAAAGAAAATTGTTTCCTGTGGTTTGATCTTAACTTTCACAAGTATGACTGAAGACTCAACTCTTCAATAGCATTTCACTTATTTTCTTTTAGGGGAAACATGGCATAATTTCTCTTGTCCAGACTGTCCAACAAGCGAGTCTTTGCTTGGAGGGAAGTGTTTATCTTAGTGGATATCAGGTATGGTATAAGTTAAGATGAATTCAAAGAACACCATTTATTTCATAGAAATGGGGCTGCAATATCCTGCCACAGGATTCCTTTTGGTTTTCTGTTCCAAATTTGCAAACAGAATCTAATCAACTGAATAACATAAGGCCAAGCTCTCACTCGGTGCAAAACTAGTGTTCCCTTTTAAGAAGAATAATTGAAATTAAAATCTCTGCACTATGCAAAGTGAGATTTTGGAATAACTTTCCTTCTAAGAAACTTCTATAAGCGCGAAATATAGTGTATCGAATATATAAATGAAAAAACCAAATCCATATGCAGGGTAAAGAAAACAATCAAACATACCTTCATATCCCAACGAAATCAGATTCTGAAGTTACAGCTTGAGTTTCAAGTTGGCAAAAGAAAACTTCCATGCATCACAATATTATTGTTGAACCACTATGAGATATGGTCACATGTATATAAATTAAATATGGACTTCAACACAAACACTCAAATGTAGGCAGGATTTACTTTTCTCCATCAAAGCCTTATATGTATGTTTGTTTCATCATTAATCGATGAGGGGTATTACCTTTAACCATAATTACCGATTAACATCATCAAAATTAACAATAATCATGTTCCCAGTACTCACCATATAAACATGCAGAAACACATCTAAAACTATCTAGACCAAATCATTGTAAATTAAGAAAAGGCCAAAAAGATAAGAAAGCAAGTACCTGCTTGTTGTAGATATTGAAGTAGATGTTAAATAGGTACCAGAGCCCGAAAAGAGATCCCAGCACCAAAGTATCTATAGCACTCTTAGATTTCGGACTCTCAGCAGCCCCTGCGCTCTCTGGTACAGATGTGGCCCGAGCCATGACGCCCTCGGACTCGGTCTCCTGATTTCCTGGTTCTGGGTTCGAAATCCATCCATTGGGTCTCAAAGAACAGATAATTGAACCCACTTTACGACTCGAAGAAGTATGAGCCAAAGTTGAGCCCGACAACCGACCATCCTTAAAACAGAGCTTTTTCGACGGGGTGAGAAAAATGGGATTGAATCTGTAGAGAGAGGTGGACTTTTGAGGCTTGGTGGAGAGAGAAATGGTAGGGGAGAATGCAATTACCGTGCTCTGCATTTTCGCAGATTCAGATCACGAGAGCTGTGAGAGAGAAGTGGTGGGTGGGGAGATTGTGTATGTATATATTGGGTAGAGAAGAACGTTGGCGGCTCGTTCAAGGAGCGAGCAAGTTTGGTGGGAGGTGTATGACATACAAATCAGGAATATTCTGGGGATTTTGTTTCGAGACTGGGAGGTTAAACCACTTTCAATATTGCCATTTAACGCTAGTCTAAGTGTAACCTTGTTTGGTTACGCTACTAATCAGATTAAAATTGAAAATATGTTCGTTATTGGGTCCACTCGTCTAATAAAAGTCAACAATAATGATTAGTTTTTCAATTTTAATCCGATTTTAATCTCTACCAAATACTATATTTTGAATTTATAAGTCATGTTTGATATATATTAAAATTTTCATTTTCATTCTTCGACTGATTTTCAATCACACATTCTTCAATAAAATAATATTTTTCATTACATCAATAATTTTTCCTTCCTTTTCAACTACACATTCTCCATCAATTTACTATTTCAGAATATACTCTTCTAAAATAATGTGGCTCAAACACACTATTAATTGAATTTATAAGTCATGTTTGGTACACATTAAAATTTTCATTATCATTCTTCTACTGATTTTCAATCACACATTCTTCAATAAAATAATATTTTTCATCACATCAATAATTTTTCAAAATACATTCTTTCAAAATAATGTGGCTCAAACACACCCTAATTTAATAATACAATTGATACTAACACTAGTGCCGCTAAAGATAATACTAACTTTTTATATGCCAATTTCGTCTCCATTTTAATGTATATTTTTTGAAATATTGATTTTTTGAAGAATGTGTGATTAAATTTTTGAAGAATGTATATATTGGGTAGAGAAGAACGTTGGCGGCTCCTTCAAGGAGCGAGCAAGTTTGGTGGGAGGTGTATGACATATACAAATCAGGAATATTCTGGGGATTTTGTTTCGAGACTGGGAGGTTAAACCACTTTCAATATTGCCATTTAGCGCTAGTCTAAGTGCAAATATGTAATAGATCATAATAAATGAATTAGAAGTCTTAATATTTTGAATTTATTAGTCTCGTTTGGTACATATTAAAATTTTCATTTTCATTCTTCTACTGATTTTCAATCACACATTTTTCAATAAAATAATATTTTTCATCGCATCAATAATTTTTTCTTCTTTTTCAACAACACATTCTCCATCAATTTATTATTTCAGAATACACTCTTCTAAAATAACGTGGCTCAAACACACTATTAATTGAATTTATAAGTCATGTTTAGTACACATTAAAATATTCATTCTCATTTTTCTACTGATTTTCAATCACACATTTTTCAATAAAATAATATTTTCCATCATATCAATAACTTTTCCTTGTTTTTCAACCACACATTCTCCATAAATCTACTATTTCAAAATACATTCTTTCAAAATAATGTGGCTCAAGCACACCCTTACTTTTTTGAAAAATATTTTTTTATGCAAGTATTTTTATGAAATAATATTTCATGCATAAAATGATTTTTGAGCTTTTATCATTCATTACTAAATTTCGATGTATTAGTACCTTTCTATTTGAACTAAGAAATCTAATTTTTTATTTTGCTTCGAAATTTGTCTCTTAAACTTCTCGTCTTGATCTTTCTTTGATTCGTCTTTCATGCTTTTGATCTTGCTTTTTCTTGACATTTGTCTTTTAAGCTCTTGTCTCGAATGATTTGACTTGAATGCTTATCTTCCACCTTGATCTTTATTTCGAGTCCGATTTATAATATATTGATTTTGGCAATGCTTGATTGATTTTAACATTGAACTATCATCACTCAAAATTAATTGTTAGAAATAATATTAATCATGTTTGTTATGATTAAAACATTAAGGATGAAATCAACCATATGTCAACATATTTGATAATTTATTAACATAAACTTTTTCTTTTTTTATTGAATAATCAAATTTAATGGAATAAAATGTAATAAAATAATTTTTTAAAATTTCAAACCAAACGTGTTATCTAGTTTCTATTTTGAGACATAATTTCTAAAAAATGACAAACCTAACCCGTTTTTATAATTCTTAAAACAATCCCTCAAAATAGAAAACAGAAAATAAATTCAAAACTCAAAACTGAAAATTGAAACACAATCAAAAGGGGCCCTTAATTTTTTCAACATATGAGTATAAGTTTCAAGGATGAATGTAGTGCAAGTTCAATAACCAATTGAAAGCACTTCAAAGTATAGTGAGTAAAACGTGATGATGAGCAAAGTTCAATTTCTAAACCAATTAACTTTAAATTTAAGACATGGATGCCACGTTGGATTCCGTCTATCCACATGGGCTTCTCAGATGACGAAAATCTGATGGTTGGTGGACGGAATGAAAGTTGTACAAGTTCAATGACTATTTAAAAGCAATTCAAAGTATAGTAAGTAAAATGCGATATAGGGTAAAGTTCAATGTATAACAAAACACTTAACTCCTTTTTATACTGTGTTTGATGAATTTAGTATGTGAAGTACTCTTTATGAGAATCGTTATATTTGCTTGACACAATTATGCAAAAGATCAAAATATATAGGCAAGTTACATTAAAAAAAAAAAAAAAATCAAAAGCATTTATATTTGAAGATTGAATAATGAATATGAAGCATAGTACTAAAGATAAAAAAAATCTAGAAAAACTGTACTCAATTTGTAATTGTAGAAAATATGTGTTGAGTTGGGATGTTTTGACACGGTTTGAGTAATAATCGTTCCTTCAATTTGGAAGATCAAAGTATATTTGAGTTTTCCTCCGTGAGAATATCAATATCATATATTTATTTGTCAAAACTGATGTTCAAATGAATAAGAAATTGGAGTTCAAATTGCACCAATTAAGTGGAGTTTATGTGTCAAAGGGAAACCAATTAAGGTTTGTCGCATATAAGGAAATAATGAAAGCAAATACCACTTTTTATATGATTACACTTTTGATAATTATGTGCAGTACATAATCTCTCTCCACGAGCAAGCTTAGTGAGGGTACAAATCAAGGGGCAAATCAAAACTTTGTACCTTAAACTTGTGTGCGGAGCAAGACCCATGCACAAAAATATCGGACTGGATGGAAAAAAAAATTGGCCCCTTAGGAGGGTCAACATTTTGCCAATGGCCAAGTCAAGTTGTGAGCCAAACTATGGCTTAAACAATTGACCATGCGGAAAATGTTCCCATTAATGATGGTGAAAAATCGGAGAAATTCAGTGGCTTGAACTTTAAAAGATGGTAACAGAAGATGTTATTTGATCACTCCACCTTGAATCTGGGAGGTTCTTGACTGAGATTGCTCTAAAACTCAATGAATGTGAGGGAGATGTCCAAGTTGTCAGTGCATTTAATGCTCAGAAACATTCTGATTTCCTTTAGCGTAACTATGTAATGAACAATTTAGCTGATTCACTATACAACATGTATAGTACAATGAAAACAGTTAAAAAATTATGGGAGTTACTAGATCGAAAATATAAGACTGAAAATGTCGAAAGCTAAGAAATTTACCATAGGTAGATTTTAGGTTATAAGATGGTGGGCTCAAAATTGTAACTAGTCCAAGAATTTTAAGTGATTCTGCATAAAATTCACATCGAGAAGATGAATTTAAGTGAAACTTTCCAAGTGGATGCAATTATTGAAAAATTGCAAATATGGAAAGATTTCAAAAATTATCTAAAACACAAGTGAAAGGAAATGGACGTTGAAGAACAAATTGTTAAACTTCAAATTGAAGAAGACAACAAAAGTTCACAAAAGAAGGGGTTCAATCTTATTATGTCTAAAGCCAATGTAACAAGTAGGGTCAAAGTTCTAAAACCTTCAAGAGCAAGTCTGAGCTATTTGGTGGCAAATGGGCTAAGTTGGGACCGAAATGCGGAATTTATAAATAAAAATTTCAAGGAAAATGTTTCAAACTGTGACAAGTAGACCACAAATCTTCAAAGTGCAGGTTGCCGAAAAGAAGAAAGAATTAAATGTGGTTGACAACATGGCATAAGACGTGTCTGAATAAAATCTCGTTGCTGTTAACTTTGAAGTGATTATGGTAGGTTCAAACCCGAAAGAGTGTTAGATTGGCACTAGTGCTACGAAGCATGTGTGCTTGAACAAAGAGTTGTTTATTGCTTTTAAATCAATTAAGAATGAGGAGAAATTGTTCAAAAATTCAGCAACTTCCGAAATCAAGGGTCAAGGGAAAAGTGATTTTGAACATGACTTCTAGAAAAGAGTTGACTTTTAAAAATGTATTGTATGTGTCGAAAATTTGGAAGAATCTAGTTCTCGTTGTTGCTTCTGAATAGGCATGGTTTCTATATTGTATTTGAGTCAAACAAAGTTATTTTGTGTAAGAGTGGAATGTTTGTTGAAAAGGGTTATGCTTCCGATGGTATGTTTAAATTGAATGTAATGGTTGTAAAGCCAAAAATTGATAAAGTTAATTCTTTCGCTTACTTGTTTGAGTCTTCCATTTGTGACATGGTAGACTAGAACATGTTAACTATGATACTTTACGTAAATTAGTTAACTTGAATTATATATCCGCATTCCATATTGATTCTAAACATAAGTATAAAACTTGTGTCGAGGTAAAATTGACAAGGTCATCATTTAAATTAATTGAACGAAATACAGTCACAAATGTGTGATTCAAGATTTGTACAAACAAGAAGTAGCAACAAGTATTTCATTACTTTTGTCGATGATAACATAAAATACCGTTATATGTATCATCCTAAAAATAAAGACGAAGCTATAGAGAGATTTGTTCTATGTAAGAATGAAGTTGAAAATCAACTATACAAGAAAATTAAGGTGTTGAGAAGTATCGAGGTGATGAATATGAAGTACCATTCACTAAATTTTGTACACAACATGAAATCATACATGTAACCATTGCACCTTATTTGCTATAGCAAAATGGTGTTGCTGAATGGAAAAAAGTACTTTAAAAGAAATGATAATTGTAATGTTAGTAACTTCTAGGTTACCTCATAACATGTGTTGGAAGCTTATTATCGACAAATTATCTTTTAAATAAGGTGTCCCGGAAGAAAAAGGAAAAGATACCTTATGAGTTCAGGAAAAGAATGAAGTCTTTCTATAAATACTTACGAGTGTGTATGTATCTTGATAAAGTGGTTATACCAACACCGAAGAAGGTGAAGATATGCTCAAAAACTGTAGATTGCATCTTTATTTGCTATGCACATGCAAAATCTTGAAGTACATCAAATGAATGGTAAAATTACCTTTTTGAAGGGAGATTTAGAGAAAGAAATCTACATGGAACAATATGAAGGTTTTTCAGCACCAAAGCAGGAAAAGATAGTCTGTAAAATGGTGAAATCATTATATGGCTTGAAACAAACACCCAAATAGTGGCAAGAAAAGCTTGATAATGTCATGATAGAATGTGTATTTAAGATCAACAAGTGTGACAAATATGTTTACGACAAAGACGCAGAAAATGGTTATGTTATTTTATGTCTTTACGTTGACGACATGCTTATTGTTGATAGCAACAATAAGATGATTAAATCCACAAAAAATATGTTAAATTTAAAATTTGACATGAAAGATAGTTTAGCTAATGTGATAGTTGAAATTAGAATCTCAAGAACATCAGATGGACTAAATCTAAGCTAGTCACATTATGTAGACAAAATCCAGCAAAAATTAAATAAGAATGATTCTGACGTGGCTAGAACATCGATAGATACAAGGTAGCATCTATCTAAAAAAAAGGTGAGAGTGTCTCTCAAGTACAGTACTTGAGAGTTAAAGTCTGTTATACTTGATAAGTTAAATAAGATCAAACATAGCCTACACAATAAACTGAGTAGATATGAGAGTAATTTAGGAGTTGATCATTGAAAATGAATAGTAAGAGTACTGGGATACTTAAGATATATTCGTAGCTATGGACTATACCAAAAATCCAACAGTTATTGAAAGATATAGTGATGTTAATTGAATGTCTGATATAAAGAACTCAAAGTCCAAGAGTGGGTTTGTGTTCACATTGGAAGGTGTAGTGATATCGTAAAAATCCTCTAAATAAATATTTATAGTCAGATCTACCATGGAATCTAAGTTTTTATCTTTAGATATTTGTCGTAAAGAAGCTGAGTAGCAGTGCAACTTCTTAGAAGATATTTCGAGATGGTCAAAACTTGCGCCAAAAAGTTGTATACATTGTGATAATTAATAAGCAATTGGAACGACACATAGTAAATGTATAATGGTAAGTTTAGACATATACTTCGCAGACATAATACTATAAGACAACTACTCTCAACTATATTTATCTCTATTAACTATGTAAAGTCAAAGGATAACATTTCAGATCTGCTAACCAAAGGGTTAAATAGAAAGTCAGTTGGAAAAATCATCAAAATGAATGGGACTTACGCCCTTGACTGAATGAGTTAATATAAAGGAAATCAAACCTATTTGACTCAAAATCCCAAGATATAGGCTTAAAGGAACAACCTAATTTTAAATAGTTAGTTGAATCACTATGAGAGATATTATCCATATTCATTCCTATGATGGAGTAGTGATGTTTGTAAGTATGAAGGATAAGTAATAGGATTTTTGTTGAAGTTGTGACATTTT
>CAIGRQ010024038.1:0-11276 GCA_903798375.1 Fraxinus sp. D2006-0159 | reverse complement strand
GTAAGTTACAACATGACTGGGTAGTTCCAAACGGTACCACCAACTAGCAACATCAAGGGAGTATAAAAGGAAGTTCTTTAATTGTTGGCGGATTGAAAAACACGCGAAACAGAAACATAAAGTGAATTTCTTTGTCACTCATGAAGCGCATTTAACAGTCTGTGTCTCATTCAACTTTGAAAACTGATCTTGATGTTTGGTAATGCAGTGATCAATTTTGCAAGGGCAATTGGTGACTTGCAAACACTCTCAGATGTGGATCTTAAGCTAATTGCTCTGACATATACATTGGAGGCTCAAACCCATGGAACTCAGCATATCAGAGACAGGCCTCCTCCTATCCACCCAGTTAACGTGAAGAGACTGACATGCCAGGGTGGGGATCCAATGTTCCCAATCTGGAAGAATGGGAAGCACTAGAGCACGTAATTGAGGGTGGTTCAATTCCAAATTCAAGAATTCTTCCCATGAAATTTTTTAACTTGAATGTTTTATCTGCGGATGAACACAGTGCTGAAAACTGTTCAATTTAAGATGGTACTGAATCACAGTCCGGAATTCAAGAGGACTCCGATGGTGGTTTCACTAAGCCTTGGAGATACTTACCGCAAAAAGGAGATAAACATTGAAGGGAAGAAGATGGTTGCTGATGGAATTGATTCAACCCAGGGTCAATATGATGATGATTCTGGTGACTGGAGGCCTGCTGTAAGTCGAAGTACTCATAGAAGATTCCTCAGAAAGAAAGCTAGATGTGAAATGTATGCCGAGTTGTCCGGGAAAGGTGATCAAGGGGATGCAACTGAAAATGCGAGTGAAAACCTAGGTGACAATGACTGATGTCCGGATCTGATACCAGATGAAAGCTATGAAGAAACAATGAATCGCGGCTTAGGAAATGGCATTGTCATTGATGGCAAAAATTGTGATGAAGATATCTCAGAAATTTTGAATAACATGAGGCTGGAAGAAGAATCTCTGAAATCTGTTCCAAAAGGTCAAATCTGATGTTGAAGTCGGTGACGAAGGACTGGAGAACTCGGTGACTACTAGCCAGACTAGTGAAAATGTTGATGTGCTACGTATGGACGACAATAGTAGTGATTAGTGAACAGAGCTGGAGACCTTAATCTTTGTCTGAGTCCAGTGTGGCTTGTGTTACTACTGATTTTGCCATGCAAAATGTGCTTCTGCAGATGGGTTTGCGCCTGCACAGTATATGCATAATGCACTTGTGATCCTTTCAGGTATACATTTCTAATTTCTTCCACAGCATACTGCATAGCCGGGTTATCATGTAGGCATACTTATAGGGACTAATTATAAATGCAACAAAATTATGTTAGGCAGGTATAATTGTAATAGCAGTTCATGTTTATTTCCATATAGAATGCAACTTCTGGAACAATCTGTCTCTTCTTTGAAACTAATTTCTTTTCATACTCAGGTGGGTGCTAAAATGCCAAGCCTGCTATAAGGTGACCACATAAATTGGTAGAATTTTCTGTCCCAAATGTGGAAAGGGGGTCACGCTGCGCAAAGTAGCTGTTACAGTTGGCGAAAATGGTATTGTTCTGGCAGCACGTCGACCTCTTGTATCCTTGCGTGGTACAAAGGAAAGTACATCAGTTTATTACTCCTCTTTTGAACTCATTTGAAGATGTTTTATTGTTCTTTGTGATTGATTGTTTATTTAATATTTAACTAACATTGACAAGTTCATTTGTCAACATCTGTATGACATTTATTTTTATCCGTAAATTGCATCAAAAAATAATTGGGTTAATTTAAAAAATGGTCACTCAAGTTATAGCAAAATAACAAAATGATCACTGAAGTTCGAAACTTGCATAAACGGTCACTCAAGTTTCAGGCACTTTCAAAAATAGTCACTGAGGTAAGTTTTTGGACTTATTTGTTCTAATTGAAACCTAAATTAACAAAACACGATCCCTTCAAAATTGGAGGACCTGAAGTGAAATTCCCTTTTTATAAAACACCAAACCACATTTTCCTCCCACCGGCGCCAGAAATTGCCACAAATCTGTACTTTCCAGCAACCAAAACCACCGTATCCAACCACCATGAGCCTTGCCTCGCCTCATTCTCCTCTACAATCCCCAATAACCACCAACCACAAATCAAAGGAAGCAGTAGAAAATTAAGCCCAAAAGCACTTTTTACCGAGAAATCCACGTCCGGCGATGGTTAGCTTGCCATGGTTTGAATAGATGGCTGCTGCAGATCATGGCAATAAAGAGTAGAAGCGTCGAAGCAAATCCACCCACTCCGTCAGACGCCAACGCCATTCCCTTTGGCGAATTAATTTCACAGAGTCGTCGATTAGAAGCTGCGGTGCGAGAGGCGGTGACGAGTGGAGATCGACGACCCACAACTTTGGGTGTAAGCGGAGGCATTGTGGGGGCGTCACTATTGTAGAAGTGGTTGATGTTGGTTGTTGATACTGGCTGCAGACAGAACGGTAGGGTGAGCAGTAGCCTTTTTTCTGGAAGTTGGGTTGATGAAATCTTTGTGCAGATAGATTTCGAAGAATCTGATTTGGGATGTGGTAACTGGTTGTGCGGCAGCAATTTTATGCGTGAGGCGGCTATGTGCTGACGGGAGGCGGCGTTTGCGAAAGGCGGAGAAGGAGGCGGAGTGTTTCGGAAGAGGTGAGGTAATGGCGTAGTGAGGTATTGACCGTTTCAGTGAAGAGAGGTGGCGGTGGAGGCAGTAGGATGGAAGAAGAGAGGCAGCAAGACAGGGAAGAGAAGATCGAAGGGAATGGAGGGAGAAGAAGGGAATTGCACTTCAGGTCCTCCAATTTTGAAGGGACCGTGTTTTGTTAATTTAGGTTTCGATTAGAACAAAAAAGTCCAAAAACTTACCTAAGTGACCATTTTTTACAGTGCCTGAAACTTGAGTGACCGTTTATGCAAGTTTCGAACTTCAGTGACCATTTTGTTATTTTGCTGTAACTTCAGTGACCATTTGTAAAATTAACCCAAAAATAATTGGATAGCAACTTCTTCTAGACCATTTCATATGATTGGTTTTATGCATCTAATAAAAGATCTGGATTTTCAGCTGTTTTCTCTTTGAATAAAATATTTCAAATTAGACCAGTTGATAATTTACGTCTTTGCACAGCAGTGCACGTCGCCCTTTTGCTTTGCATACGAGTACATATGTTTTTATGTTAATGGCAAATCTGCATACGTGGGACTGTAAGAAGTGAACACACGTTAATAAAAATAAGAAGAGAATTATTTTTATAGGGTTGATTACAGTTTTGGCAACTAAATGATGATTGTTTGAAATACACTGGATGATGTAAATGGCGTTGACAGCATATGAACGTGGGAAATATTGAGTAGGTTTTTTGAGCTATGTTTGCCAACATTCGATATTTTCCTGACTGTATTTGGTCATGTGATCAGCAAATATGTGCCTTTACTCCAAGGGGGTTGAGATGCCATTACCAAGAACCCAGTTCTACGTGGAGATCAGCTTCCACAGAAGTTCCTGTATCCCAAGACCAAGAAAAAGAACAAGCAGGTAAGAAGTGAACACAATGTGCAATGTAGTGAGACGGCGTTTTTGCTCCTGATGATTTTTTCCTTACCCATACTAGTAAGAAAGCTTCGCTGCAGCCTCATGTACGGAAAACATTAGCTGTTTTCAACCAGAAGAGGAATCCTAATGATAATCATTACACACGTGCTAAACATTGAGTAGCATTTATTCTCAAAATATTTATGCAGCTTTGGTGCACCAAAAAACAAAAATATATCTATTGAGAAATTAGTTGCACAAATTTTGTAGCGGCAGAATTTTGAGGATAGTGTGTGATTAATACTGCACCTTCATAATTTTATTATTTTTTTTTTTGTTGTTGACGTAGGAATTTACAGCCGCTACCCGTGAGTGCGCACTGGGTAAACTTTGCTCCATTTGCAGTAGCCCGTAAACCACACAAGAGAGATAAATCGCATTAGGCAAGTCCGATGTGACGGGCTCGATTGAGGAAATGTTAGCAGGGAATTCGAACTCGTGACCTTCGGTCTGGCTCGGCTCGTAAAGGTCCGAGCCAAAGCTCGGGCCGAGCTTTTTTTTTCGGCTCGGGCTTGGTTCGGCTTGCATGGGTTCATTAAAGTGAAAAAATGGCATATTTCTCATTTTTTGTTTGTGTTATGCCTTGAATATTTTTCAAGGAAGTTAAGGTAACAACCGAAGATAGTGATTTCAACTATCATCCAAAATGTGGTCCCATAAAGATTACGCACTTGGAATTCGCAGATGACTTGATGCTTTATGCTAAAAGAGACGTAAATTCGGTGTGCATCTTGGTGGATTGTCCATCTAATTTTGGGGATACTTCGGACCTAAAGATGAATACCGCCCCAAATCTAGCTTATATGCAGTTGGAATTCATGGGCAAGAGTGGAGGACATCCAACAGTTAACGAATATACCAAGAGGTTCAATGCCATTTCGTCACTTTTAGTCGAAAAATTCAAAGTTAGCTCTTATGCTCCATTTATAGACAATATTTCAGCATATATCTGTTCATGGACAAGCTCATAACTGTCATATGCAAGGAGAGCTGAACTAGTGAGATCCGTCATCCGTGCTTTAAGGTACTGAATATTTTTGGTTGTCAATCTTTTCGGTCCCAGCTACAGTTTCTTTGAGGATTATTACACTTCGTCGAAACTTTCTTTGGTGATCTAATTAGTCTGTAGCATGGACGAATGTTTGCCTTCTGAAAAATGAAGGAAGCCTTGGATTTAGAGACATCAAATGCTGGAATTCTGCCTTGCTTGCTAAAGCACCTTGGAACATCCATAATAAGAATGATTCACTTTGGGTTCGCTTGATTAATCATGTTTACTTGAAAGGGACAACAAGTTGGGACTTTTCATCAACAAAATGCGATTCCCCGTTGCTTAGAAAACTACTGGAAATTAAGGACAGAATTGGACGGCTTGAAGGAACTGCCCAAGCTGCTTTGGACAGATTATCGAAGTGGGTTGTTGGAGGTAACTTGAGTAGCTCATGTTAAGGGATATAATCCCACATCAAATAGAGATGTAGACACAGACCAATTAATAAAGATCTTGGGCTACTCTTCTTAACAAGGTTGACCTTTTAAGATGGACCCCCAAATCTTAACAATTGGTTACCCCAAAATCTACAGTAGCATCTATGTTACTCTGAAAAATAGTCTTTCAAAAAAAAAAACTGAAATATTGTAACGATGCTCTATAAATAATGTAGCAAGTCAGCAACACGTGTTATCTTAACTTGTAATTCGTAGAAAATGTTAATTTTTGATGAAAAATTAAAATTTTGATTTTAATATATTTAAAAAAAAATTGTGAAACGAGGTAAAATATTGATTTTGAATATAAAAAAAAAGATGTATTTTTTGAAAATATTGTAGATGGGATATTTTTAAGCTTTTTGGAGAAAATTAGGGTAGTTTTCATCTTATCCCGTCAAACAAATACCAAAATGACATGCCTAACGGGCATGGGATATGGAACCTCACTCATCTTCCCATTTTATTATACTACTATATTCTAAGTAGGACAATTTATAGTGAAGGGAAGATCCAATAGAGAGTGTATTGTTTAATTTATGAGAAAAATACATAAATACAATACTATAAAAATATAAATTTAAATTTAACAAACTTGTAAAAAAAGTTTCACAAATCATGTGTTAAATTATAATAACGACAATAAAATATATTATATGTATTACTAAATGAAAATAATCTTTACCATTTTGTTCTTCTTCACGACCGTCAAATCTCATTATTGCCTCTCCATCTCACCGACAACATCTTTATCGTTGGCAGCCACACCGACTCCTAAGCAACACTTCGCGAAGCAACACCGCCACACAAAATAGCGTCGTGGGCAATAGCGTTTATTTGGGTTAATTAATGTCTTGTTTGAGCCCCATGTTGAGAGAAAAAAAATGCATTTTGGAATTAATAGTGGTTTTTGAAAAATGTATAGTTAAAAATGAAGAAAAAGTTTTCCATTTACGTTTAATATTATTTTATTGAAAATTGTGTGATTGAAAATGATTTTTTGATCAAATGGGCTCGACCAATGGCTAAATTGTCTTAATCAATCATATCAATTCTAGGGCTAATAATACAACAAATCCCCACTCCTAGATAGCGATCCACTTGTTAGATAAAAGGTTGTAAAATTTTGAACTAAGGTAGAATTTAAAAATGCTAACTTTGATTTTGAATGTTGATTTTTCTCAAAATAAAAAAAAAATAAAAATTTTGAATTTGAGTTTTAGGTGTCATGTTCGACAAGTTTTTTGCAATTATTGAGACCTAAGCACAAACTAGTGCCATTTGCCTAAATCTTCAATTTGCTATCACTTTGAAGTTTCAAAATGTTTAAAATTGATAATTAGTGTTTGATGAGAACGTGGCTTCAATATCATTTTCTTGAGTAAAATATGTGGAGTGAGTTTTAAGTTGTTCTTTCTCACCAAACGAATTGATTTTGTGGGTTGTCAACATTTTGCTTTCATTGGCAGATTTCTCACTTTCAAATATATAGAAATATTCATTCCACCTTCCATTTCTTGTATCCTAAGAATCATATATAACATCTCCTAATAAGTTAGATTATAAACGTTAGTTAAGAACATTAATCTTGGACAATAATGGAAAATTATAACAGAATTTTTCTATACTTAAAATCGAGAAAACAAATTTGTCGAATAATTTGTCACAAAATGAAAAACAATTTCCACATATTTCATATGCAGATTGAGTAACACCGAGCCTCGTTAAAAAAAAAAAATTAAAAATTAAAATTAAAAATAAAAAATAAAAAATAAAATCTTGTCGACTATATTGGTCTGTTCAAATCCCAGTGTAACACGTGCTTGACCTTGCTTATTATGACAGTTAGCTACTTTGAGAAAGTGATTACAATAAAGAACCAACAGAAGCCAAAACTAGCGGCGTTTGCACCAACCATTTGGTTAGTATAGCTGATAAAAGAGCCCATATTTCCCATTCTCATACAAGTGACGGCCTCCATCGCTCTCTCTTTAACTTCAGAAGGCCCCTCTCCTCCTTCACCACTACCATCCTTTCATCCCTTTTAAGCTCTTTCTACATTCCAGACATTCATCCACCGCCACCCCGACTGGAGGTGATCCCGTGGGACTGCTAGCAAAGTTATAAAAAATACCATTCAATTTTAGAGCTCACTGCCAGTTGCAAGTTCAAGTTAGCTAGTATAAACGTACTACACAATGAAAGTAAGTAAAATTTCATGTATAAAATTAAATACCATAAAACACTTGTTTAATAGCATTTCCAGTAAAATCTTTAATTGATTTTGTGGATTAACAAGCCATCAGTTTCTGGAGATTATTTCGTTCTACTTTCTATATCCTATTTTTATTGAAAAGATTGGTTTTGTAAAGCACACGTTTAAAGCAATACAGATAACTTGCTAGAAGGAAATCGATGAACATTAAACAGCTTACCAATAGTGACATGATTTCTCTAGATAGAAAACCTGAATGAAAATTTCACATTATATTCAATATTTTGTCTGATTCTTACTTCAACTTCTTGCGAAAGATGGGAGAGATTCCGGGAGTTCAACTGGGTGTTATCGGCGCATTGTTCCTTTCCGTGGCATCGTCTGTATCAATTGTCATCTGTAACAAGGCGTTGATGAGCAATCTTGGTTTTCCATTTGGTATGCAATTTTTTTCTATTCTTGTTTATAATTTAGTGCATAACAATTTTTTACATCGATATTGATAAAGATCGGATTCAGTGCATTCGGGCTAGAAAAATATGTTGGTTCTTGTATTGAACAGAAACTTGAGACAAAAAAAATTGAAAATTAATACTAATTAATCTGTGTCAATATGACATTATGCAACAACTTTGTTTGTCATTTTTTGTGGAGAAAAATGGTAAAATTCTACTGTTGGAAAAGGGATCAAGTCAAAAAAAAGATTTGTGAAGTATAATATTTATATTATATTAATTTTTGTCATATGCATAAAAAGATTATGCCTAATTGAACATGACCACAAATATAAAAGACCAAAATCGAATTATGTGTAGGATATTTTTCAAGAAATAAAAGATAATGTGTTCCTTATAATATCATGTACTCGATGATTCTTTTCCAATTTTTTTGCAGCCACAACACTGACTAGTTGGCATCTGATGGTAACATACTGCTCTCTTCATGTGGCGTTGCGCTTAAACTTCTTCGAGAACAAGCCAATCGACATGAAAACCGTCATTCTCTTTGGCATTTTAAACGGTATTTCAATTGGCTTTCTTAACTTGAGCTTGGGATTTAACTCGATTGGCTTCTACCAGGTGCACTATACATAACTTCACCTTTTTTATTCAATTAATTAACTGGCCCTTTTTCGTATAACTAATCCAGCAAAACTTGCAATTAACCGGCACTTTTCTTGGTATGTTGTGTATTTTTCAGATGACAAAACTTGCAATTATACCATTCACTGTACTGTTAGAAACCATATTTTTGAAAAAACAGTTCAGGTGAGTTACTGAAACTCTCTAAAATGTATATAAAAAAATTAGGCCGCTAAAATCTTACTGTGAAATGTATATTTGCAGCCAGAAGATTAAGTTATCTCTATTCGTCTTGCTTCTTGGAGTTGGCATTGCATCTATAACTGATCTTCAGCTCAATTTTGTTGGCACAATCCTCTCACTTCTTGCCATTTTGACAACTTGTGTTGGCCAAATTGTATCCTTTCAATTCTTTCAGCTATCTTTACTAAGATAGGTCTATTTTTATTTTTATTTTAAACTTAGGCCTACATGAGCGGGTTCCTACATATAAGCCTGGCAAGGCTTGGCTGTAGGGGCTCGCCAGTAAATGGTATGGTCCAACATTTTGATACCTAACATATAATACAACCCTAATGCAATTCGGGTTAAGGCCTTCGTTTTTGGGCAGTTTTTTATCCTTAATTTGGTGAATTTCAGCTTACAAACACAATACAAAAGAGGCTAAATGTATCATCTACTCAGCTGCTGTACCAATCAGCCCCATTTCAAGCTGCTATTCTTTTTGTTTCGGGCCCTTTCGTGGATCAATGCCTAACCAAACAGAATGTTTTTGCTCACAAATATTCCACTGTTGTATTGGTATGTTTTCACCTAATTCCCATTTCTTAGTGCATTTAAAACCTTCATATTTATTCTCTCATAGTAATATCTATGTCATGTCAATCGAGTCTGGTTGGTCGAGCACAGCCCAGCCCAGCCAAACCCAAGTTTAAGGAATTGTGGTCTGAACTTAATTTTCATCTGTTTGATTTTGCTAGAAAATCTTGGGTATGTACAAGCCCAAAAATGAAATTAGTATATGCCAGTGCAAACGAGGCACAAACGCTGCGTCACTTGTGAGAAATCTAACCGGTAGGTATATCCAAGAAAGAGTCTTGTGAGATCCAATCTACCATATTACAACTCCTTACTTTTGTCCAGTTCTAACAAGTGATAGCATAGCACAAAATAAGGAATTCAAAACCTTAAGAATAGAAATTTAGAATCCGCCAACTCACGAAGTTTTATTAATTTCAAGACCAAAAACAACAAATTAACCATTTATCTATGAGGGTTCTAAACGAACTAGAATTGTAAAAAAGTCGAAATAATCTAAATAACAAAAATAGCACTCCTACATACATGACTACAACTTTTAAAGTGTTAATGATTAGCTAGTCAAATTCATGTCATAAAATAACTGCACAGATCCAAACTGATGTTGAATCGCGCCTAACAAATTGCAGGCTTTCATTGTACTTTCGTGCGTGATAGCCGTTTTCGTGAACTTCAGCACGTTCTTAGTTATTGGAAAGACATCGCCAGTTACATATCAAGTACTAGGTCATCTCAAAACATGTTTGGTTCTTGCATTTGGCTATACACTTCTGCACGATCCTTTCACTGCAAGAAACATTCTTGGTATACTAATTGCCATTATTGGAATGGGTTTATATTCCTATTTCTGCACCAACGATAGCAAAAAGAAACAAGGAGGAGATGTTTCGTCCATGCCTCAGGTAATAACAATATCTCTCTCTCTCTCTCTCTCTCGGCCCGGTTATTTATCACATATATAATTAATTATCGAATATTTTTGTTGGGGTTGTTTCAGATTAAAGAGAAAGATACAACACCACTGCTGGTGAGCCATCAGGATAAAGAAAATGGAGTGTAGAATTCCATTGCTTAAGCTTTTAGGCTCATGTTTGATGAGCAAAGATTTTTTTTTTCCGGACATTATATTCTGAGAGTGTAAATGATTTTGATTCTTTAAATAATGTGTATCCCTTGGAACATTTGATAAGAGCTTTCACATTTGGAAGATTTTTCTTTCGAGCTTTTCAATAGTGCATCGTATGTAGTAGTAGTATCTTCTCAATTCTATATTTCATGAACACCGCAAAGAAAAATATACTGTTAATTTTCTTATGATAATTACAAGTTGAAAAGCGGTCTCGCATGAACCAAATACGTTGTTCTTTCATAATTTCATTATACTACTAGTAAAAGATGAATGAGTAGTAGCATGAATCAAATGTATACTTTCATAATTTTATGTTATTAGTAAAAGGCGAATTGAGTAATAAAGGATGAATACATTTTCTTTTTTACTAGCAATTAATACGTAATGCAGATCCTTCACAATTTTGTGTAAGATTATATTAAAAAAAAAAAAAAAATAAAGTTGAACCCCAACCTTGAGGCCCCCATCGACCTGTGTAAGATTATAATCAACATTTCTTGCTATGGACAAAGAAAATATGGATTTTTCTTGAAAGAACAATGACTTGCAAATCATCTTCATAGGTGACCAAATCAATTTTTTAGCTTCTAACATTTGGAAGATGCTTTTACCTTCGAAAGAATATTATGGATTGCTCCCACTTTAAATTATCGGACAAAATATCTGATTTCCACCTTGAAACACTAACCACGAGTCAAGATTCATTGAATTTTTAGCTTCAACAGTTATGACGATGCTATTACCCTTGAAAATATAGCACATGTTGCTCATCATCAAATTGAGGACAAAACGCGTGAATTCTATTTAAAACGACAACCCACCTACCTACCTAAACTTATAGTGTGTGGAAGACGCTACTAAAAAATATATAGAATCAGGATGATAATCAATCAAAGCCATAGGTTGGGGACCAATTGTGCAATTTTTC
>CAIGRQ010024025.1:0-11879 GCA_903798375.1 Fraxinus sp. D2006-0159 | reverse complement strand
TTTTTTTTTTTTTTTTTTTTTTTTTTTTTTTTGCAAATAAATAAATTTTTTAGCTTATATAACTGTTATTTTATTTCAATTTCAAATGCCTCTTTTAGTTGAGTTGGTTAGAACTTGCAATTTTCATAAGATGTATCTGTTTCGATTCTCTAGCTTGCAATTTATATATTTTTAGTTCTCCAATTTTTACTAAAACTAATGGCAATATGGAGGGGAGAGTCGAACCCGTAACTATCCTTAGAGATTATTGGAATCCTTACAATTAGTGTACTTGCTGAGTTTGATATTATTGTTAACATAATAACATATATTAAGTTTTAAATATTAATAAATGACATCGTCCTTACGATTGCTGATTGTCGATATTGACCGATCAAAGTACATCCGGGCTAAACTTCAATGCTAGGTCCGCCCCTAAATACAGAATGCCTTTACTTTCATGCTCGCTTAGTTGCACCACAGTTTGACGAAAATATTCATATAACATTAAGCATTATTTGAAAAGAATAACATTAAAATGTAATTTAAAAATTACTGGCAAATTTAATACAAGGGTAAATAGTGTCTAGGAACGTGAAAGCATGATGATACCAGTCACCTACAAACCCTACTACACAAAACACAGAGTAAGCCAATCAAGAAAGTGAAATGGCCTCCACCCATGTGCCATTTCACATTCATAAAGCCAGACCTGATTCAAGAAATCTCATAGGAAAATATGTACTTCTGTAAAGTAAAAACATTTACAACTAGACATGGATCATGTTCACTTGTTCAGTACTAAACCATTCTATAATTCTATCGAGTGAGTACATATTGTGTTCACATGCGCGTAGAGATATGAGAGGTGGTATCAATGTACAGTATTGTAAGGATAATTTTGAAATTAGGTTCTATATATGAACAACATTGTTTAAAACTATTTGAATTTGGTGAATTATTCGCACCCGATCTGAATTTCCTACCTCTAGAGAGAGAGGTAATTCCCTTTTGCTGGTTGAGGAGGGATTCGAACCTCTTAACACAGTGGTTCGTAGCCACGTGTATAATCCTCTGAGCTACAGGTCCCAACTCGTCTCCATTGGATATATTCCTCGGAGTACCCTCAAAAAAGGAACATTTCCTCTCCCCTCTCGAGCCATACGATTTCAGGTTAAAAAGATGTGAAAGCAAAATACATAAGCACGTTGTCGAACACTTAAGTTTCTGTGGGTCGATCTTATTGTTATTCTTCATTTTAATTTTGTTGTTCATGATTGCACAACAACCTCTCTATAAATAGCTATCAAATTGATCATTTCTCATCATCAAACTCACAAGCAATACCCCTTCCCAAATTTATAGTCTCTCATCATCTACCCTTTTGATCTTTAAATTTTAAAAGATGGCCGCAGTTGAGGTATCAATATATACTTCTCTTCACTTTCTAATTAATTTTCATTTATATCAATATATATTTACTATAAATCTTTCTCCGAATTTGAACATAAGACTGTAATAATTTCCATTGTTGATTTTCTGCCAGTGCTGCTGCGTTTTTAGTAGTGTTATACCTGTATAGAAGTTAATTTGATCTTATATTTACACTTCATGCATTAAGACTGAAAGTTTATCCCTACAGGTTGAATCAGTTCCTGCAACAATAGTAGAAAAGGTTAAAACCGAGGAGGTAATCACCACCCCAGAGAAGCCAAAAGAAGAGGTAAATGCTCCAGCCACCGATGAAGTAAAAGAAGCAACTGAAGATGCTGCACCAGAACCTGCTGAGAAAGAGGCGGTGGTTCCAGTAGAAGATTCCATTGAGGCAGCTGCACCAGAACCTGCTGCAGAGGTGGTGGCTTCAACAGAAGAGCCTGTAACAGAGGAAGTGGAAAAGGAAGAAGAAGCTGAAGAGGTGAAGATAGAGGCTGCAGTTGGGGAAGAAACCCCCGAAGCTACCAGTGCAGCAGCTGAGGAAGGCGGCGAGGAGGTGAAGGAGGAGGAGGCCGCCACAGAAGTAGCTGTTGAGAAGACTGAGGAGTGAAAAGTGGTTGGTATGAAGTGAAATGCTGCAATACTTTGTGGTCATTTGAGGCTGCAATGCTACATTTGTTAAAAGCTTATCATTATGAAGTACGTTTTTATTTTATTTTAATTTAGATCAAGTTCTTGGAGAAGAAAGCAGTCATTAAAATATTTTATGACACAATCTCTGTGCGCAATAGCTAAGTTGGCTACTATCTTTTGATGGAATGCGAACTTTAATTTGGTCTTGATATCCCAATAAATAAATTTAGAATTCCTCGACCAATATACATTTTGTACATACAAATATATCTCACCTACATTTTGTCTTCGGCATATATCCAAACTTGTCATAATACCATCTCGATCGTCATAATTTTAATTCCTAAAATCTATCATGAACTTATCCATCAATTAATTGCAGCATGCCCAAAATAGTTGGGCTTGCATTATAAGGCTCAAGACCAAATAGAAGGAAGCCCAATGCATAGGGAAAAAAAATAATAAAAATCATCTTCTCCTTTATGTTTTCACAAAAATGGCCATTCTTTTAACCCGAAAAAACAGCAGGAACCTCTCCTACTACGTACTACTTTACATAGTATAAGTGTGATTTACCTTCTCCACGATGCTCTAGGGACGGGGCGGTGAGAGGCCTCAAAGTTGGGGGTTCAACCTTTACTTACATAATATAAGCTACCACAAATCCATTTATGTGCAATTGAAAGCTCTGTTCCAACTTCCAAAGCTGATGATACTTCCAAGTACCAAAGCTGCAACTTACATGCTCCTGAGTTATGACAGGAAATCATTTTGAGCCATTCTTACCATTAAAATTCAAATCTAAATAATGGGCCTCAATAAATTATTTTGGAAAGTAGACAAATGTTTGGGCCAAACACAATGAACCCAAACGTTCAAACCAACAATTCGTTGGTCTCTTTTCAAATGGATGCACTCAATAATTAAGATAAACTTGTCCAAAATCCCTACTACTATTCAAAATTTCCTTTTTTTTTTAAAATTCTTTTTAAAATCAAAACGACGTCATTTCAAACAAACGTGTTACGAAAGCCTAAAAAGAAAAACCATTTCTCTCACTTCATTCAACCTTTATTTGGATACTTGTATTTCAAGAATTCACTAATAAACCTCCTTTCCCTCAGTCAACCTTCAGGGAGATCCATCAGCCACCTCGCTTGTGTAGATTAAACTGCCTTGGTTGTAATGCACGAGAATGAATATAAATATTCTTGGGAAGATCACTTGACAGAAAGAAACAATAGAAAAAGAGCTGATCTTAATTAGGGCGTGCGTAAACCAATACTGAGTATAACCTCCGTTGAGTTCACAATATAGAATTTTGTGTCAAAATCGTGTTTAACTATTGAAAAAATAAAATTGAGAGATTCCCACAAATTGTCTTTCATGACACAAAGTCTATGTAGAAAATATAATCACAAACATTTAATAATCAAAGTCATACTCTTAATAGGAAATGGACCTAAGCCCTAAGGTCAATTTAAACAGGAACTACATTGGAAAAAATACATTGACAACAGCAACAGTCATAGAAGTCTAGCAATAAAGTATGCTCAGAAACAAGAGGGCTCCAAGACGATGTGCACAAGTTTCTTAAACTCGTAGAGAGGCAACCTGCAAGTTCACATTCTGTTGGAAAACTGTAATTTCAGAGACAAGGGAGGGTAGCGCACCAGTGACAACACCAATCAACCACAGCCTTCGACTTCATATCCTTGTAACACTGAAATTATTTCAAACCAAACACAATAAACTTTTCTAGTAAAAAAAAAAAAAACTAGTAAAAATAAAACTGATAATTTCAAAGAACCATCAAGCATCAATTAGACATCGAAAAAGGAATTGAAAATTAATCTTTCTATATACAACAATTTTTCGAAGATAAATTTTCATAAAAACCCTCATTGGATCGAGTTAAGAAAGATACCAAAGATCTTCAAATCTTTGATTTTTATGAAGTCCTCCCTGCTGAAGATCCTCAGAAACAGAAAGAAGCTGAAAAATGAATAATTTAACTCTTTGCCCCACCCATCCCCAGCATGTGTTGAGATTTATTTCTTCATGTACCTTATCGAGTTAGCATTGCTGACTAGTAATGCTGGTAAAAATCCATACTGCTAGATGCCTTTCATTTTGGTTCTCGTGTGTAAAAACTGTATTGCCAAGAGGGCTTCTTTTTAATGTTTATAGGAAAGTGGAAAGTTTAGCTACAGAAGTGCAACAAAGCTGTCAAGGGGGAAGGTTTAGCAACAACAGTGCAACAATGCTGTCCCCTGTCATGAACTCAGAAACCTCTTCCAAGAGTACAGCGGCACAAGTGGACCTTGTGGAAATGCACATTCTACTAAATCACCATATCTAAAAGCTTAACGAGTTGAGGATACAATAGTTTGAATTCATTTTTCCTTCAAAAGATGAGAGGTGTATTTTGGGAGAATTGCAGCCGACGTCTTTAATCTTTACCACCTTCTCCACGTTTGTACCCAACCAGTATTTCTTGACAAAATTATCCGCACCCTTTAATGTTTGATGCCTATAGTCCCTACCGTCAGTTTCTGTCAAACTATGAGCGTGTAAAAATTTTGCCCTTGAGCTTAAAAAAGAAGAATATACAAAATGAAAAAGAAGGAAAGAAATAAAAAGAAAAAGAAAATTCGAGTCTTCATCTAACCACCCCCACTCCAAAGGAAAGCCACCACAGCTACAACACTGTTTCAACCAACCATTGCCACAGCAAACCAACAAGCATCCCTCACAAAATCCATGTGTTTGTCATTCAAGATGTTTAGTTGGATTCCTACTTTTGGGAAATGCATGTAATGCAGGTTTCAACATACGGTTCATTTTACTTCCTCTGTTTCATTAATGAATGTCTCTATGGCTTGTCAAGTAATTATGCTGAAATCTGTGTGCAATTTCTTTTCCACTCTTAATCATTGATAGTTAGAATATTTTGAAAATAAGAATCTGTTAAACAAATTCATCTGCCAGCCCCATATTAGAGTTTGCAGAAATAAACTCGTTTGCTGGAAACCAATCATTTGCAGCACAAGCGTGTGACTTATCATTTTCATTCCACCCACACTAGCCAACCACCATAAACTAGAGGTGCAGCTGCTGGGGTCCTCCATGCTGCCAGAAGGTTCACAATTTCTTCAATTCCGGGGTCCAGATCTTTCAAATCTGAATTCATACCAATCTCTAAATTTATTTAATACTGATTTGTGGTTAGGAGCTAGTTGTAGTGTGTGTGTGTGTGTGTGTGTTGATGTCGGTGGATGGGGCTGGTGATTGATTGTTGAGCAGAGGTTCAGCTGGGGGTGGGTTGAATGAAGAGGACAGACTTACATGTGCATTTTTTGCCTTATGTGGGTTGGATGTGAGACTGAACACCTTTGCTTGACGGGATTCGATCTAATTTTCACACATGTATTAGGTTGCCCTAATATTTCCTCCTATATAAAGGATATTAATTGGAGCCTCTTTTCATGGTATTAAAAAAAAACACAAAGGCGAAAGTCCAAAAGCCTTGTAGTCTCTCATTCGAAATAGTGAAATTCTAAAATGCAAAATGCGGATGTAGCTCTCTCACTGAGCGTGAACCACTCTAAATTATTAGTTTTTTTTATTTTTTGCTTTCGCTTCCTACTTCATGTTATTAATTGTAACACGAATTAATCACTCATTCCATAAGAACTTGATCTCAAAGGAAAAATTAGCTTTTGATGCACATAGAACACATTTTTTTCAATTTTTGACAGAAACTGTCAATGAGGACTATTGATATAAATTTGCCAAGAAATAAAGGTTGGGGACAAAAGTGCAAAAGGGGTAAAGAGTAGGGACGCTGGCTGCAATTTTCCCGTGGATTTTTCTTAATCGGGTGGTGAAGAGACTTGCTCTGATTGCTTTGACACTGTGGTATTGATCCTCGTCTAATGCTACACATAGAATTTTAATAATCATATGCACGTTGCATCTATGTTTGAACTTTTTGATGATGAGGTTCTAGCATATGAAGCAAAAAGGCCCCAGACCACCCTCTTCTCCTACTCCTACTCCTTCCAGAATCACATAAGGAAACGAACAAACAAATTGGATAGCGAAAGATCATAAGATTAGCAGGAACAAAATTAATGATGAATTTGAGAATCAATTCTCCACAGATATATAATGTATTTAATTAAATATTCACATGAAACAAAGCAAAGAAAATATAGAAAGCAGCAGCATAGCCATCCTTGAGTTAACAATAATTCCAACAATAGAATTCAAAACTCATTCATGCTCTAAACACGCTCCAGATGTCCAAAAACAAAAGTGCTGTATAATTGCAAGGAAACATAAGTACTGAAACTAGGTTAGGAAGAGTAAAAAATTGGAGATGGAAAGGAAAGAAATGCAGATAGTTACCATCTAATTAGTATGTCTGAGGATCTAGCATGTAGAAAACAAACCAGATAAGAAAAAAAATAAAAATCAGGCCAGCCAGCATGGTCATGAAAAAATCTGTTACTCTTTTGTTACAATAATATAGCTCTAAGTCCATTTGGGCCTTGTTAAATGTCAGCTGCATGTCAAACAATCAAATTTTTTTGTACTCATTTTTTTTTTTTAATAACAGTGGATGTCAAGGCCAGCTTGCGCGCACCTCGACTTTTTTTTTTTGTACTCATTAATAACCGTCTTGTTCATTTACCTTTCTTTTACCCAGTAGAGCCATAAGGTGGTGACAGGTTGAATCTTGAGAAAAGTTTGTGATGTATAATGACATTTATTCATGAACATTGATATTCATCTCTAGTAGAGATGATCGCCAGTATGTGGCAACAGTTCACTACCGCATTATCCAATAAAGTTAGGATGGACTTTTATTCATTGGATAATGTGATAGTGACCCTACTACCACATAGACCGGTGATTATCTCTAGTAGAGATGAATAGCGTTACTAAAGATTCATCAAAGGATCTACAATGTGCATATTCTACTGCTCCTTTGCTAAAACAACCATGAAGCTCACGTGTAGCTTCTGAAGGTTTTTCCTCTGCCCCAATCTTAAATTGTTAAAAGAGTAAAAAATGACGAGAAAATGAAAAGAAGAGTGACGACAGCATCATATGGATCAACAGAAAATCATTTAAATCAGATGAACTGCAAATATACAGTAATATGAGCAACCCAAGATTTAAGAAGTTTAAAGTCCTTAGCAGAACAAAAGAAGCACAAAGACGCCAAATGAAGCTTAAAATGCCATAGAAGAAAACAGCCATTCATTCAGGCCATATTAGGGCTTTTATAAAACTGAATGCTGAGAATAACAAGATACAAATCATTTCATCACCACGACCTTAAACCAAATTAACTTTGTAAAGACAGTCTATTCACCTATCAAGTCAATTCTCCATCAAATTCATATGATATATTTCGTCGTTATAGCTCTCAAAAGCAATTAAATTTAGTAATTCATGTATCCAAACAGGAAATTAGTTGTTAAATCAACAGAAGTAAGGTCCAGTTATATATGGACAGCTGCTCAAGATAAAGAAGAAGAATATAGCAACTTTTCCTAACACGGCTTTACTCGCTCTGAATTTTTCTTTTTTCTTTATTTTTTCCCTTTTCATCTGTAATGGACAACCTATTTTGATCCAAAATCAATCAGACATGTTAAAAGAGAAGCACCCCCAACAGTGAAAAATCAATTAGCATCAAGTTGATAAAAATGAAAGTAACACCGATGACAACGTGATGTAAATGGTCTTATTTATTTCTATGCCAATGGGCACTAGTAGAAACAGCATAAATAAAATAGAATACACGGAATTCATTAGTGCAGCCAAGAAACTAGCGAGAAAGTATTTTATTAAAATCAGGCAAACCATTAGGGAGAGTGAGTGACTGACCTAAGTCTTTTCCTCATCCAATCTCATCACTTATTTAGCGCATGAACTTGACCCCTCTGAACGGAAATCCTCTCTGGGAACACGAGGAGAAATGTGAGGTAGAATTACATTTCAGATTCAATAAAAAACTGTCAATTTTCATTAATCAATGAATTTAAGTTCAACAGACAACCAACATTAAGCAACCAAAGACCGAGAAAACTACATAAAGCCAAGGTGCAACCTAAAACAAGATAAAAATATGCCCATAATTTACTACATAAATATTAAAGTCAACAGAAGACAAGATAGAGGAATAGATAAATTGCAAATTGACTAGATAATTACATAATATACACAATACAGTCAATTGTGATCTTCTTGACTAGAAGAATTTACCTATTCTCGATCTTCTTTCCTTTCCTTTTTTCTACTCCATGTCTCTTGATCCCATCACCTTCCCCCTGGCCGCCAGGGCAAACAAGGCTTTCAACACAAACCTCAGGATAAAATTTATCAGGCAAACCACTAATGTTGACATTCCTCATAGTTTTTGTACTTAAATCATACCAAACAAGTCTTTTCTCCTCACAATTTAAAAGAACCTTTTCACCATTCTTTGAATAAGCCAATGGCTTCAAACCCGATTTCCAGAAAGACAAAATACTTGGGGGACTAAGCAATTGAGTCCAAGATTCGTCCACTCCATATTCCTTCATTACCCATATATCAGTACAACCAGAATTGCTAGCAGAAACTAAAGAAAGACACCCTCCTAGCACACCCAACTTCATTTTAACATTCTTGATCTGAATATTCGGTGGCAGCATCACCTCATAATGGTTCTCATTTTCAATACTAAAAGCCATAATTCTAAATGATTTGGACGAAAAATCCTCGACCAGGGTATGAAATGCCCCATGGACCACATGTACATCCCATTTCTCGCAGTTTCCATTCAAACGGCGCAGTGGATAAGGAAAAGCCGTGACCCTGTTCCAGGAATTCGATTTGAGGCTATAAATATCAGTTGCAGAGCATACACAGGCACGGCTTGATTCATTGCAGAATTCGACAACCCGAACAACTTTATAATCATCATTTCTCAAATCGTAACCAAGCCCATAAAAGACCTGGTAAAGACACAATAAAGGCGCTGGATATTCAATCGGGGCATCAGGTAAAATCTTGAATCTTCTCGAGAAAGGGTTCCACAATACAGGCGGTACAAGGGGATCACTCATTACAAGAATCAGCCCATTACAAGAGTTGGATATGCAGTCAAAACCCTTGTAAGAAACTGGGGGTTTAATGACATGGGCTTCGTCAAGTAAATCCAAATCTACAGAATAAAGTCCCTTACCCAGGCTGCCGAGAATTAGGTTGTGATAGGAGTTTGTCGCCGTTGAATGATGCAAATGTATTTTGATGAAACTTTGGCTGTCTATTATAGAACACCATGTTCGCGAGACACACCTGAATTGCAAAAGGGTTTTCACTGGTAATCGTGCTAGGATTTCTGAGATAATATCTGAAGGAAGCATATTTTTCTGTATTAGGGTTTTGAATTGATTGTCGATCTGTGAATAATGTGTCACAGAAGAAGGGGAGTTCGACTGGAAATTCGTGAGGTGGGTAATATCTATAGAATTTTGCGGCAGTGAAAAATTAACCGCATATTTAGCCAACCTTAAAAATAAGAAGGAAGAATAAAAAACTATTGATCCGAGGTTTGGAAGGAGATAGAAAACCCCATTGGTGTTGTTTGAGCACCATTTTTTTTTTTTTTCCTAAAAAAATCTTTTTTATAAAATTTATTTTCAATCACACGTTTTTTAATAAAATAATATTATGTAAATCGACATTTTCTTAATTTTTAATTACACATTCTCCCAAAAAAATCACTATTCAAAAATACATTTTTTCCTCACAAAATGGAACTCAAACAAGGATAGTAAAAATGAATGTTCGATAAATTAATAATCTCGTTTAAATAAATTTTTTTATTTTTTTAACTTGACTTGGTGTACTAAATTAGTAACCCAGCTAAATATGTAAAATAATAATTTTTTTGAAATCATTTAAAACCCAAATATATAAAATAATTACAGCTTAAATTCAAAAAAAGATTTATACTAAGAGCCTGTTTGGTAACAATTAAAATCCAATTAAAATTGAAAATATGATCGTTATTGGGTCTCACCCGTCAACAATAGCGACTAATTTTTTAATTTTAATCCGATTTTAATCTCTACCAAACAGACTCTAATACAAATTAACAAACTTTTAATTTGACAATATTTTTGTTGATTCGCCTTGTTTTGCAAATATGCATCTAAAACCTTTGATTGAACCACTGTTGCAAATCTTTTTGAGTACGAGAGGGATGTTCATTTTTATATTCACACAATGCTCTCCCTTCTCATCAGTTGATGTAGGGTTTTTTTTTTTTTTTTTTTTTTTTTTTTTTTNCACCATGCACGCACTGCGGCGTGGCCCGGTTTCTGCCATTTGTGCTGATTTTTTTTTTTTTTTTTTTTTTTTTGAACTCCCTTTAAATGAGACACACCATGGTAGAAAGATTATGGAAATTTAGAATGGTTGAGAATTCTAAGTTAAAACTAATGGTTGTAGAAATTATGTTTCATGCGTATATGAAATAATTGAACGATTAATCATTCAAGATATTATACTTTGAAGCAAATGTATGCACAATAATGTTTTCTCTTTAATACATGTACATGTGCGTGTTTTTTTGTGCTTACATATTAAATTTTAAAGTTTCACCACATTCAATATATTTTTTCTTTTAAATTTCCTACATATAATACGAGTTATAAAAATACTATATAAATTAATAAATTAATCATTTATCAATAAATTTATAATCCCTCCAAAATAATATTTTTTTTCGATCCTAGCATAAGCATACTAAGTTGTACGAAAAGTCAAGATGTGGCCATGGGTGTGCAAACAGTTATCAAAATCGTTGGACCGAAGCAGCCAATTTGAATTGGTTCAGTCAAATTTTAATCGATTTTTTATATTCAAATCGAGAACGATCGATTTTGATCAGTTTTCGATTCCGATATCGAGAACCAATAAAATCGATTTAACTCGAAATCTTTACTCGAAATTCTATCGGACCATAACTATTAAAGTTTTCTAGTCTAAAAAGGTAATTCATAAGTACAGTAGCTAGCTAAAATTATGAAGATGCAGAACTCGTACATCAATTGAATGCCAGGATGTTGGAGGGGAGACTGGAGAGATATTTGATGACATTTGAAGGATTTGCTAATGTTGGAGAATATTATGGTGCTAATTTAAGACAACATTGATGTAATGTGACTACTCCAAACATAAGTGACTAATATACAAGCTCCTCTCTTCTCCCGTGGATGAGTGAATAATATACAAGCTCATCTCTTCAATGGATGTAGATTGCTACACTGGCGCTGAACCACGTAAAATAGAAAGTAGACAGAAAAACTTAATTGGATAAATAAGGTCACAAAATCAGCAAAAGCACATTTAGCCCCCGTCTGGTTTCACTAAAAATCATATTTTTAGTAGATTTTGATAAAAGTTGATGAAATGTGTAGTTCAAAGGTGTATCCCATAAATACATACCAATTTTTACTTAAACCCCAAAATGAGTTTTAAAAAATTGTGGCCAAATATGAGCTTATTGTTGTATTATTTCCATAGACAAATAAGATCTTTTTTTTCTTCCCAAATAGATACTCATCTTTCAAAAGAAATAGCAAATAAAAATTTAAAAAAGAAAAGCAACACATCCCAACTAGTATCTCTAACACAGAACCTAAAATCCCAAGAATAGGAAGTAAAAAACACGTTCACACTCCATACACACCCTCTAAGATGTCTAAAAAGAAAAATGCATCATAGATTTGCAAGAAAAGATAAAAACTGAAAGTAAATTATGA
>CAIGRQ010023979.1:0-13790 GCA_903798375.1 Fraxinus sp. D2006-0159 | reverse complement strand
GGTTTGGTGTAATTACCACTTTAAAGTATCTAGGCCGTACTAGGCCTAATTTGCCCTTTTGATAATGCCCATTTTAAACACTTGGACGAAGAGCCCAACAATTAGAGGCCCAATTACGGCCTCTAAAATCACACCGCCAAAACCCTAGCTGTCCGTTTATCAGTGTGCTCATTTATAAATCCCTCAAATTTCTAGGTTTCTCAATCAGCGTTTTGGCTGTGCGGCTCCGAGGTAATTCAATTTTCTCGGAATTCTGTCTAATTAGAAAGATTAAACATTATAATTTATACTTTCATTTTGATGTTGTTCAGTTATAATATCTGTATCTGGATTCTGATTATTGCATTTTTAAGTGACACTTCATATATAATAGTTTCGTCAAAGCCTGTTTGAAGTTAAATTTGATTTTGGGTAATTTTCTATTGCATTCTGAGAGATTTTAGGATGTGTATATAGTTAATGATTATGTTATGGCTCTGGACCTCTGGTGGACATGTTTTGATTGTTCCATTTCCTTTTGATGATTGGAATGCGCTCCCTAAAGTAAAAGGACTGAGAAATCAAGGCTGGAGTCTCGGAAGGGCTCTCTGTTGCCAACACCATTTTTGTGTTTGGGAAGAAATACCATTGAGCCCGAGAATTGGCATAGTAAATCAATGTCATAGGCCTTTGGTTCGGGAGTAGCATTTCTATTTGTCTGATAGGATCTGGTTGTAATCTAACATGTTCATCTAGTCATGGCGATAGCTGGATTTTGCTTTAATGTTTTCCTGTGCTGTACCTGCTTTTGAGTCTTACAATGTAAAATCATTTTCATATGACCATCGGCTGTTTCAGAAAATCAGATCTGAAATATGGTGTTTTTGTTTTCTTCAATTTTTGACCACATTTTCATTTATATTATGATCACTATTGGGTATGTTTGTCATTTTCATGGAGATACTAAAGTAACTTTGTTATTAGGTTTCTGATCTCTAGATTTCATTTATATTATAGTCACTATTGGGTATATTTGTCATTTTCATGGACATACTAAAGTAACTTTGTTATTAGGTTTCTGATCTCTAGATTCATATGTAATTGAGTGCTGGAAAATCACACGGCAAACTATTGTGAAAAAAATTGCCACATTGCTTTCTTTACAAGCATGCTATTTCTTGTTTTGACCCGTACTTACCCTATGGCATTTCATGTTATTAGAGACTTTAAAGTCTGTAAGTTTTACAGTATCATTAGAAGCAGGGAACAATGTCTCACCGCAAGTTTGAGCACCCAAGGCATGGCTCTTTGGGATTTCTCCCTAGAAAAAGAGCATCTCGTCAAAGAGGAAAAGGTATTGTGCTATATTCCCATCTTTTCATATCATATTTTGCTTGTGTTCGTTCATATCTTCAATGCATTCGTTTATTTTTTTCTTTGCACACGGTTTAATAGCAATTTTATTACCCTTCTCTGGTGGTTATAAATATTGTTGTCATTTATTGAACTGTGTTTCTAGATGTTGGAACTGTTGAGAAGTTCATGTATTGACTATTGTTGACTGAGATTTAGAACTCAATGAACTTCGTAAAAGTCGATAAATCATTTTGTGAAAAAGTTTCTAAGTTCAAGGGATTGATGATGTTTTACTTTGCGAGCTTTTGGTTTGACAGTGAAATGTTTTCTTGTAAAGCTTATCATAGGTTTTTTACTTTATTGATTAATGTTGTATTGGGTTCTATGTGTTTCTGCTGATATAATGTATAACAAGAGTTTTGTGATAGTAAGAGTTATCAACTGATTTGAGCTAATGGAAAAGGCCTGAGTCAAATGGATGCTTTTATTTTGTTGTCATGTCTATGATATTGGTTGATTTGTTACGTGGTTTTGTGATGGTTTGACTTTATTCATTCTTGAGTAGTTGATCAATGCCATAGGCCTTTATTTAACATCGTCAACTTGCTATAGTACAATCTCTTGGCATCATTTATTTACAAAAGAATGTTAGGATTTTGGTTATTGATTTATATCTGCATATGTATTTCTGCAGTGAAGGCCTTTCCCAAAGATGATCCAACAAAGCAATGCAGGTTGACAGCTTTCCTTGGCTACAAAGCTGGGATGACTCATATTGTGCGAGAAGTTGAAAAACCTGGGTCAAGTAAGTTCTCTTTCTTACTTCACCAGTAAGATTGCAGCAGAAGTGAAAATTAGTATTCTAACTGCAATCTGCTTAATATACGAGTAAGTGATGATTGTAATTATTTGGATACATTTATAAATAGGACCTTTATTAAATTTGGTTACAAAATTATGGAGTTCTTTTATGAGTTTGTATACATGCAATATAATTGTTGTTTTTTTCATATGCCACTCAACCGCTATTTTTCGTATTATTATTTCATATGTTACTCAATTCTTTTCCATATTTGTAATTCATTTGTTTTTTGCATTTTGTCCTCATGTGAATAATTTTTTAATCACAACTGTTATTCGTCCAGAGCTCCACAAGAAGGAGACATGTGAGGCTGTAACAGTTATAGAAACGCCACCTATGGTGGTGGTTGGAGTTGTTGGGTATGTCAAAACACCACGTGGACTCCGTTGTCTGAATACTGTATGGGCTCAACATCTGAGTGAGGAGATCAAGAGGAGATTCTACAAAAACTGGTGCAAGTCAAAAAAGAAGGCTTTTACCAAGTACTCGAAGAAGTTTGAAACCGAAGAAGGGAAGAAGGATATTACTGCTCAGTTGGAGAAATTGAAGAAGTACTGCTCTGTTATTAGGGTTTTGGCTCATACACAGGTACCGACTTAGCACTTATTTGAAGCATATTCCCTTCAGCAATCAGTGGTTGTGCTTTCATGGGATTACTGCTAATAGGACTTTTGTTATGTTGTCACATTTAGATTTAGTCTATTACTTTGGTGGTGTCTTTGTCTGGCACGATCTGACTACTATAACTTTAACTGGGATTGGATCTTCAGCTCTATAATTATTTGATGATGTTTTGTGGGTTTACAGATTCGTAAGATGAAAGGACTTAAGCAAAAGAAAGCCCACCTCATGGAGATTCAAGTGAATGGAGGAGATGTTGCAAAGAAGGTTGATTATGCTTATAGCCTCTTTGAAAAACAGATTCCTGTTGATGCTGTTTTCCAGAAAGACGAGATGATTGACATTATTGGGGTGACCAAGGGTAAGGGATATGAAGGTGTGGTGACCCGATGGGGTGTTACCCGCCTGCCTCGCAAAACTCACCGTGGTCTTCGTAAGGTCGCATGTATTGGTGCCTGGCATCCAGCTAGGGTTTCATTCACTGTTGCTAGGGCTGGGCAAAATGGTTACCATCATAGGACAGAAATGAACAAGAAGATTTACAAGCTGGGGAAGACTGCTCAGGAGTCTCATTCTGCTATGACGGAGTTTGACAGGTCATTAATCTTTTACTTGTGACATGCGCACTTACTATTATTATTTTATTTCCTGAAAGGCTCCTGTCTGAGTGTGATCTCAGTATAATCTTCTTTTGTTCTATTATATTTTATTATTTCCTATATCATCATTTTTGAAAGTTTTTTTTTGTTAACTAGGACTGAGAAAGATATTACCCCGATGGGTGGTTTTCCTCATTATGGTATTGTGAAAGATGATTATCTGATGATAAAGGGCTGCTGTGTGGGACCGAAGAAGCGGGTTGTAACTTTGAGGCAGTCGTTGCTGAACCAAACATCGAGGTTGGCATTGGAGGAGATCAAACTCAAATTCATCGATACATCCTCGAAATTTGGCCATGGACGATTCCAGACAACAGAAGAAAAGGCCAAGTTCTTTGGTCGACTTAAAGCTTAAGAAAATAAGCTTATTGAGGACAACTTCAAGCTTTCAAGATTTGAGAGGATTTGTTCTCGCCGTTTTTTCTCTTGATATCATCAAGTTTATATCTGTTCTGAATACTATCTAACTGCAGTATGCTTTGTTTTTGGAAACCTAATTTGATTATGGCGATGGATTGTATTATTCATTTTCTATTTTCAATGTTTTGGACCTCTATGCCGAATGCGTTTATGAACATATCCGATTTTGACAAAACATGCTTGTGCTGTTCATTTTTGTTACTGATTTACTCATTAGTGCCATAAACAACGTGGATGACTTGGATGACTTGGATGGGATTATTTGACAATTTTATTTTGTACTTTTTGAGATTTCCGTCAATTGAAAAAGGATTTCCGGATTTTTACCCACTTGTTGTACAGATGCAGTGTTGGCAGGACCTCATTGGCTGTCGACACTTTTTTTTTTATTATTAAAAAACGCTCCAGTACACCAAGCATATCTCTGGCTCTTATATGCTACAGTACTAGCATGAGAGAGAGAAATGATTTATTAAGCATCTAATTGATGTGTTATAGCGTTTAGGATAAGTACTGGTGCTTAGTACATTTCTCTCATGTAAGATTGTTTGCTGCTTTCTTTCGTACAGAGCTGATCCTTTTCATAGTGAAGATTCGAATTTTAGTGACTGCATTTGATTACCATCCATTATTTCCTTAATTTTACCAAAAATATCAAGAAATTGCAAGTTGGACTAGAGGTGTAAAAGAGGTTGTGGTTCCAAAACTTGTAGAGAGGCCCTGCATGACCTGCAATTCTTGGTGGGTTCTTGAATCTCTTCGAAGAAAAAAAAGTTGTTTAGAAGACGTGCATGGCTTGACCAGCCTCTCTAGACATGCTAGACCAACTCGCATCATGAAACGGCAAAACAAAAGACCTGTACTATTCTAGACTGTGAAGAACATTTGACATTATCAAGAAAGAAAGAAAGAAAATATTGAAATTATATGTAACCGAAAGTCCATTCTACCTCGTAAAACGAGTCATGCATAGTACGCCGTGCGACCACATGCCTTGCTTTAGGCATTAATCTCAGAACAAAACTTAAAAATAACATAATATATAGCCATTACATCCTGTCAGCCAAAAGATTATGCAAATTTTTGTAGCATGCTTGAATGTCAATGGGCACATATAGGTCCACGTGACTGTGAGGACCACAAAAGCACTTAAGCCATATAAACTGATTGGCCTGCAATTAATTACTATTTTTACTGCTGAAAAACACGTTAAAAGTCTTGGACAAGTTGATGCTACCAACGTTGCCTCATCTATATGATAAACAATGTTTTAACCTTACTAACTGTAACTCAGGCTGATGCCGAAAAGTAAACTGCAAATAAATTCGTAGTGCAATTTCATAGATCAAGTGTCAGTTTGTGTCGATCTTATCCATTCCATTTCAAACAAGAAATTATGTTTGGCATGGACTTGTATTGATGTATTAACATGAAATTTTAAGATCAGTAAGAGAGAGAGAGAGACACAGCTTTACCTCAAGAAACCATATCATATGAATGTTTGAATTGTTACAGATGATATGTCTCACCATTTGTAGGTGGAATTTTTTTTTTTTTTTCATAAATGGGTTACAATGAGTCTTAAATTACTGATTTTGCACGTCATACATACACTAAATTATTTCATTTAAAAAAAGTTAAATATTAGAAAAGAAAATAAATAAATTTATTTATTTAAATTATGTCTTCGAAACAATATATAATCCATGGAATGTAGAAGATTATATGTAATAAATGGAACCCACATGGGGAGAGATTATAGGCATGAGAAGACTTGGGCTGAGTGTGTATAAAAGAGAAAAAGGGAAAGCTTTTCCAACTTGATAATATAAAGCAAATTAATTATAGGGATTTCAAGAGGACCAGTAATCCTTTTTTTTATTTTCTACTATTAATTCCTGAAAAACATGTTAATTGTCGTCGGTTGCAAGTAACTAAAACTCAAAAACTAAATCGCTTCAATCGAGGGAAGAAAACATGGAAAAAAAGTATCTAATGGTATTAGAACAAGTAAAGGTATTAGTCGCCACTCATTTATAAAAATTGTGCATGAGAACAAACATAATCGGGCATGCATGCACGTGATGCAACGTGTTGACGATAAAATTTAAGTAAATATTCTTAATTTCTTAGACGAGATGATTTAACAATAACGAAGTACGTCCATGACTAAAGTAAGTGGCGCAATTCATAAGTTTCAGTAAAATCTGTCTTTTTTATGTTATGAACATGTAGCATGGAAAGCTAGCCCTTGCTGAGGAACTTGGTATGGTGTAAAGAAAAAGCTAAATTTGGATTTAGGACTCTGTGAACAATGAACATGCTAGAAAAGTAAGTTTACTGGAGATGAAGATGCTTTCAGTTGGAAAAGAGAGGGAAAAAGAAAAGCAAACAACATCTTTTTCAACAATTTGCTGAATACTGTTATCTTATCGTGGGACCCTTCTCTTTTAAAAATTGTCTTATATGAAAAAAATAATTTCTTTTCTTGATGTGACTTCAATATAAATTAAAAGACATACATGGTTATGTTTATTCAAGAATCAAGATATCAAGAGTGAAATTTTGTGGGCTCAGTATGTTACAATTTACCATAATCATGTCACCATGAAAAAGGGGTATTGATTTCTTTGTCCTTTTTCTATAGCTTTCAATGGAAGTAATCAATGTATTTAAATTTTTGTTGAGCAAATTTACTTAATGAAAATTTCATTAGAATACCATTATGAATCGCCTTGATACGTAATACTTGAACATGATAGGGTAGTTTGTCTAGTATTATTAAGTTCACCTTACCCAACAAACCAATAAAAATGTGGCATTTTCTTGAACTTCTTCTCCTTTTTTCCTTTTTTTTTCCTTTTTTTTTTGTTCTCATAATCACAAAGTAAAACATGCATGTGGTGCACATGGGGTGTATATGATTAAAATGATTTATGAGGTATAGGTTTTGAAAAGCATTCAAATCTTTCAAAGACATGGTGATTGTCTCATTGAAAAAGATCCCCTATGACATTGAAGATAAAGGGAAAAGTTCCCCAACCTCCCCCTCCCCTTGATGCTGCCTTTTCTTACCTTTCATAGTGTAACAATTATAGCAGCATTTTTTTCTTAAATTTTTCTGAAGGTTCCTAGGTTCATTGGCTGTCTCATGTTTGTTTCTAGTATTCACCGAGTTTGGAAGGACCATTTCAAATTCATGAAAATGAAACTATAGGGCCCAGCTCTAGGGCTGTGGGACCAGCACACCCCCTTAATTGTATTGGGTTGAGGCTGGCCTAGCTCGATATCTTTAAGTCCGGTAGTAGAATAACATTAGCCACGACAATTATCGTGTTTTTATCTGTTATCTATTATTTAATCATGTCGAGTCACGTCTGTGTTGTAGTGATCTACATAGCCTCCTTTTCTTAGCTCTACACGCACTCCTATTTACTTTAACTTGAATAATGGGGCGTTGAGATACTGCAAATCTATAACATATCCAACATTTATTCTCTCTTTTTGAAATCCTCTATACTGCATAATGTGATTTGATTCCACACCTGCTCAATCATAGTGCACCATCATAAACTTAAATGTTACTTGCTGCAGCCTTTGTTTTCTTTAACAATTTATTAACAGCTATCTTTATCTGGTGGGTGAGTATGTGATATGTTACCAACTCCTGAATGATGAATCCGTTTGTAATGAAAGCTCTTGAGAATTTCCTCTGTCAATTATATTGCTCTAGGAGTTTTCAACAGTGTTTCTAAATATTTACCAACTACTGAGCAAATTTAATGCCATTAAAAAGTGTTGGAAACATACTGATTAATAGACTCTCCTAAAGAGAACGACGTGTACTCTCATGTCGATGACGAAAGAATTAAGGGATTTTTTGAAACTGCGAGAAATAAAGATACAAGAGAAGCAAGGAAGGAAATAATTGAAATCCCATCAAATTTGTTTGGCTGTGTTTAATTTCACAAGTTTCCATCCCCAAACATCTGTCAATTCTATCTATTCAGTAATGCAACTAGGCTGGCCTGATTAGGTTCAGCAAAGATGCATTCTTATGGCCAACTTAGGGGGTTTCAAAATATGCACGACCGCCCCAACTCATGATGGGTTGTGTTGTGTTGTGTGGTGTTGTGTTGTGTGCCGGCCTAGTTCTACAGTCAAATCAAGTACTTAAACAAAAATGAAAATAAAATGTAGGCAAAAAAATTAAATTGCCAAGTTCGTATGCCTTGCCTGGAAAGAGCCAATGGGTCACGATCCATATAATTTTAGGCGTGCCGGATACTGAGCCAGGCCACCTCAAAATCATCCGACAGGGCTCTGTTAGACTTCTAGACTAATTGTATTTTCAAAATTGATTGTGCCAAGCAGCCTCAAATAGTACAGCCACGGTCTGATTTACTCCTCTAGGCCTACAGACTACAGTTTCTCAAAATTGAAAGCTTCTAGCAAGCCTCAAAGCACCCTCTTTTGCTTCACCCGACATGATGGCCCATGTTTACAATTTCTTTTAAGTTTGCTTCTCCAGGCAAGGTACAGTACTCATTAAGTTAGGCATCAGGATTAGTACCACACATCGAAAACATTATAAAGTCTTTCAACTGAGATTATCATATATACTCTACTCCTTTCTCTTTACATTTTCTATTCTCTATAGCTAGATTGAGCTGCATCTTAGGTAAGAGTTGGAGGAATAGGGCTGTCTTGTTCTTATATGACAGGAATCTTATTTAGCAAGATTTGGGATAATGGTTTCTCCTGTTTCTAAATATATAAGGGAACTATCTTGGAATTTGTTTGCAAGAAAACCTAGGTTTATGCTTTTATGTTGTATGTTATTTTGTTGGTTTAACATCAACATATGAATGAAGATTTTCTGAGAACCTCTGCAAGATTGTCCTGTACTAATTCTATTTCTGGTAATCATCTGTCATTTTCTTGTTTTTTTTCCATTTTGTATCATTTGGTTTCTTTGTTTAGCATCAATTCAGAATAATTAATCATCAGAAGCATCATATAGGGAATGTTTGGACAGTAATATTGTCCTATAGATGATCTTACTGTGTGAGCCAATACGGTATACTATTCGCTTCCAACTTGGTCATTTCTCATTTGTAATGGCCATAAAAAATTTCATTTTGCTGATTTATCTGATTCTAGTAAAAACTATATGGTAGAACTATCAAGGATCATTTCCTCTTAATAATCTGTTTTCTTTTTGAAATTGAAATAGCTTCTCTACTTGCATTAATTGTACTAATTCCTAATCTTGACCATCTGAGAGATCTTCATCACTTTTCAGGGTATTGAAAAAAAATGCTGAAAATAGCTTCTGATATCCTGCTTGGTGGATCTCAGTAGATCAAGATCATTAAGTTCTGGAGCAGAAATGCAAGAGTAAAGATTTTTTCTTACCCCCAAATTGGTTGACTCGCCTAGGGGAAAGGCAAGGCCTCAGCTAGCAGTAGAGTGTTCGTTGTTGGGACAGTGTCAAAATCAGTTTGAAAGGATCTTCATTTGAGATATTCAAGCAGAAAAGTAGTTATGAGTGAGCTTAATTCTGGACGGCCAAAACCATGGAACATCTATGGTAGTTCATATCCTAGTCCATCTCAAACAGAAGTTGGCAGAGAAGGTCCATGGAACAGCTTTGGCACATCCATGAGTGCAATTTCTTTTGGCTTTGTGGCTACAGCAATATTGATATCAATGTTCCTTATAATGGCTATATTTGAGCATCTATTTAGGCCAAATGCATCTTTTTCGTCATCTCAAGACGACTATTCTGCCCACTTGGAATCACAACAAATGCAGAAACTTGGAGGTTCACAAACAGTAAGGCCTGTTCTTCCATCTTACACTTTACCAGTGTAAGAAATAGATTTTTAGAATCTAATTTATGAGTTTCTGTGCTTATATAAGAATAAAATCTGAAAAGAAGAATAAAGCAAATACACTTATAGTAATTATAAGTGAAAAGATTGAAAAAGAAAATGCATTAGAAAATCCATTGAACAAAGAATTGGTTATAAAATTTCTAATAAGCACATATTTGTAGCAGGTACAAGCATCATATGCATCAGATTTCTCAGTAGTAATGCCAGGACAGCAGTATCCTACCTTCATTGCACAACCTGCTCCTCTGCCTTGTCCAAGAGAAGGAGCTGTTTATTGGCCCTCCCATCAACATACATAGTTTCGACTTTTCTATACATGTCTCTCTACTTTAATTTTATCCGATCACTGCATTTGAAAAAAATGAAATTTTATCATATCTATGTTCTTTAATTTGATCCAATTCAGTGTATCACTCATTCGATCTTACTGTACAAGTAGAATTAGATTGCACATAAATGAAATGAGACACGACACGTGGAAACATTATTTCCGAAAAAAAAGGAGACTGATATGCAGTGGAAACATCATCGCAGCCAATCTCTTTAACGTTTTCACCATCACCAGTCGATAACATGACCTCCATCTTTAGTTCATGCAATGAAATCTTTTCATGTTAAGTATTCCATTTTTTTAAAAGGAGTTAAATTGATCTCCAACTATAACACACATTTAGTTTTCTCAATTTAGTATTGTGGGCTTCTTCTTGATAGAAGACAGAGATTGCTAAAAACAGAAATCTAATCTTAGCATGTTTTGGAGTTAACTTATTTCTTTTCATTGAATGTACGAAAAAACATGTATCTAATTCTGTTCACAACATGACAAGAACAATGTTGTCCAACTAACTTAAAAGTTGTACTCTAAAGTAAAGGTGCACTTGAACAGTTTGTAGCCTACCAACTATTTGCATCCATAAGGTACATGTTGGGGTTTTTAACCCCGTAAATGTAAAACCGACGAAATATAAACACATAACCATAGTGTAAAAAGTAAAGAGAACACCAAGAAATGTTAACCCAATTCAGCTTAAAGCCTAATCTGGGGAGCTTAGGGATTTGCCCAAATACTAAGCATAGCAAAAACCTTCCACGAGAGAGTACAGATTATGAGAGACTCAATCAGAACCAGATTTAGTCATTGATCTTCAAAAGATCTCTTAAATCTTAAAACCTAACCAAAAAAAATATCATAGAACTTCGTGAACTTCTACAGACACAGAAATCAACCACTATTATAGGCTTGATCTACTGTAGCAACACAAATCACACAGGATTCCTCAACAAAATTTGGCTAGTACCTCTAAGAATTATAGATTGAAACCAAGAAGAAGATTGAAAGAACGCAGAGAAAGAAGAGTTACTCAAAATGAAAAAAGGTAGAATGAAAAGAATCATCGAGAACCACAGCCCAACCAAGAGTCATAATGGTGTGTGATTTAATCTTGAATGGTGCTATGGGTACATAAAGGTATCCATAATGGTTGACATAATGGACAAGTATTTGCTCCCTATTGGAGGGCTGACATAATGGACAAGTGTTTGCCCCCTATTGGCCATTATGGGTACCTTTATGTACCAATAACATTTCCCTTTAATCTTAGCCATAGGTCATATCCAACGGTCCATCATCCTTCGAAGAAGCACAATCAAAGTTAAAGAATAAGAGCCAATTCGGGATTGCCATGTGGCCAACCAACCAAATTGGTTTAAAAGGATTGTTAAATGTGAGAAAAATGTTTCTCTACAGTACCCCATTAAGTCAAAACATACAAAAATGACACAAGACCATGGCGTAGCTCAAGTGGTAAAAGAGAAGCCTTATCAAATTGATGATGTGGGTTTGAGTTTTTTTTTATATTATCCAATTAAAATAGGATTATGTTTGTCTATCTTAGAATAGAATTTTTAGTTTTCTAACTATAGTGGGGCTATTTAGAATTCCACATTGATTCGAAATTAAAATCCCCTCTTTTTTTGTACATACAAATAAATTCTGCCCGTTAGCGTTTTATTTGCCCAAAAATAGTTATGGGCTATCTTGAGAGTGAGATCGTGGACCCTTTGTAATCTTATCCGGTATGTACTTAGTAGGCTTTCTTACCACGTAGGCTCTTGGATGTACTGGAGATTTGGAGTATGTGAGAGATTCTATATGTTTTTACAAATTTCATACGACGAAATTACACCCCATACATTTCTCACATTTCAATAATCAAATCATAAAGTTATTTTTTCAAAAATTAGGTGTACCCCACCCCACCCTAACCTTAATTCATTTTCTACCAAAAAAAGGGTAAATGAAACTTCAACTTCATTCCACTTTTTTTTTTTGCACGGTCACCGTCCTCATTTCTATGGCACTTGTAGCGGCACTACAGTGCGCGACCGTGCACACACACAGCGACAATGTACACTATGGCAATGTCGCTCATTGCTGTTGTTATAAGCAGCAACAAGAACAGCTTCTTCCTAGTGCATTATTCCGTGTGTGGTGGTGCTAGTAGGTCCGTGTGTGTAGTGGTAGGTTGCGGATCTATGTGTGGTGCGTTGTGTGTGCGATGGTAGGTTGTGGTGCAATGGTGTTGGTGGGGCGATGTTGTGTCTGTGGTGGTAGTGGTGGTGCGGTATATATGGGATGGGCACAAGCGATGGTGATTGTAATTCGTCGAAAGTGGTGGTAATGGTGAATTGTGGTCTAAAGCGGCGGCACATTTTGGGTGGTGCCGACGATAGTGGAAGGGATGGGGTGAGAGGAATAGATGAAGGTAATTTGTGACCATTTAATTTGGTACATTTGTCTAGTTAATTTGATAATTTATGATCGAGAAATAAGTTGTGACCCATGAATTTAATAATTTACGATCGATAAATAATTTATAACCAATTAATTTGATAATTTGTGATTGAGAAATAAGTTGTGACTAATTAATTTGATAATTTATGATCGTTAAATAATTTGCAACCTACTAAAATGTGTGATTTGTGACTAAATTTGCAATCGTGACTTAACTTTTATATCTTTGTGACCGTGACGTTATGCGATTTGTGACTATTTTTCTCTTTTCTTCAACCACACATTTTTTAATAAAATAATATTACATACAACCCAAAAAAACTTTCTTCATTTTTAATCACACATTCTCTATCGATCTATTATTCTAAAATGTATTCTACACAAAAAAAATGGGGTTCAAACCGGCCATATATGTTGTTGTGACATTAATCTATTTAATTAATACCACTTGATTTTTGAATAAATTCCACGTGTTTGTTAAGTTTGAAAGTCTGATAGTTATGTATTTTCCCTTTTCATATAGTAGAAGATCTATGTCTTTGACAGCCTATGATTTTTACAGATTTGAAAGCTTTCCACATAAATCTTTATATTGTTTTTTCTCATATTTTATATTTTGTGGCTTCTGAAAAAACTCTCTTCATAAAGATCTTGTAGGCAAATAATTGATTTGGTTTTAATTCCCAACAAATGATATCTGATCCTAGTCTCATTAGGAGTATTGGAGCTCAAAAATATAATGTTAGGTTTATATGTTGTATTGACGATTTTGTGAACAAAAGGACCAACTTGAACGATTAAAAAAGTTTAGGGACTAAATTGTAAAGTTTCATAGTTGGTAGGATAACTTAGGGTTTGTGGTCTCATGTTTGGAACAAGAATGATTCACGTTGATTTTTCGCTAGCTGCTCGTCGGAGTCATGCTCGAGTAGATGAAGCAGGAACATCTTAGCTCAACCTTCGCCTCACAGTCGCTCGAGCGACATACCCTTCGCTCGAGCGAAACATCCTCCTCGCTTGAGCGACATATTGTTCGGCCAGACCTAATTTCAATTTTCGAGACTTTTTACTTAGCCCATTCTACCAAAACTGTCCAAACTATAAATTGAGGCGCTGCACATTCTACGAGAAGAAGATTGAACATACTATTTTCTACAGAGCATTCATCCTACACAAGATCAAAAGTTCACTCCTTCACT
>CAIGRQ010023958.1:0-21096 GCA_903798375.1 Fraxinus sp. D2006-0159 | reverse complement strand
AAATCAATTCTTCCTCTAAAAAATCCCTACCAAACAAGCTCTAGGTATATTCATAAGATTGAAGGGCATAACCAAATATTAAAAAGAACCATACCTAGTCATACAGGAAGTCTTTGATTCATCCCATTCAACTATTCTTAAGAATCTTACTTGCCAATAGCCCGATTGCAAATCCAGCTTGGTAAAGAATGAAGCCTTCGCTAATCGATCAAATAAATCAGTAACATTGCACGATGGAGACCGTTTCAAATGAAGCATCCATTGAAACTCTTTAACTTGAGTTGGGACTGATCACCATCTTTCGATTTATGGCCCTTGAATTTTTCCTTCTTATCCCCTTTCTTCCAATCTTTCGATGTGCCAGCCTTCTTCTCATTGTTTTTCCTCTGAACAGAAGAGTTACTGCTTATCTTGTAATCAACAAGACAATCCGTTGTAGCCATTTCCGAAGGAAGGTCCTTCATTCATTGCCTCCACAATTCTACCTGTGCTCAACCTTGTAATCCCGACATAAAGTTGGATAGCTTATCCTCCTCGGACATATTCTGGATATCCGCATGAGACTACTGAATTCCTTCAAGCATTCCAGAACACTACCGTTTGTCTTAACTTTTTGAGAGATTCCCTTACAACCCAAGTCGTATTGCAAGGCAGAAACTGATCCATCAATTCCTTTTGCAACATTTCCCACGTAACAACAGGTAACCGAGTCTTCCTTTACCCGAGTTCGCCACCACAACTTTGCATCCCCCGAGAGATACATTGAAGTGATATTTGCCAACTCATCCTCTGGAATACGAACAACTATGAAGTACTACTTCATATCCCACAGGAAATTCTCCAACTCTTTAACATTATGAGTACCATTGAACTGCTTTGGTTCGTGAACACAAATTTTTGAAGCAACCACTGCATCTCGCACAATAGTATTGTTTAGGGCCAATTTTAGCAAGGAAATTTCACTCTCAAAGGCATCAAACTGATGCTTTGTGTTATCATCAAAATCCAGCAAAACTTTCATGAACGAAGATTGCCTTTCATCTACCCTGTTAGCAAACTCTTCGAACCGAGCCCTCAATTCTGTGTGCACATCATTATGTGCAGCCAAACTGACTGTACTGTCTGTCATAGGAGCACCAACAAAATCCTCTAACGTAGAAACTCGATCCTTAAGATTCTGACTTGCAGCTATGTTTGTAAACGAAACCAGTATCTGCAACCGAGCTTTGATACCAATTATCACACGAACGAATTCTTGGTAAAATACTTAGCCAAATTTTCGCCTATGATGGCACTGAGTCTTAACTCAGTCAGCCCACGAATTTGCACAATGAACACACGAAAAATAAAGGCAGCAATGTAAAGGCACACTAATTTACGGGTAAAACCCAACTCGTTTATTATTCCACAATAATACAAGAAAATAAAGGAATACTGAAAGAACACAACACACTCCGTGTCTCATCAGTCGAGCCTTCTCAATAAATAGACCAAAAATTTGTATGCAGTTAACACTTTTAACTGCAAAAGGGATAAACCAATCCAATTGGATTAGAATTGTTAGAAACTGCTTCCCTCAACCATTCCCAGCAATTGTCCACACTTTCCACCTATATGGATCACGAAAACTGCCTAGTACATATGCCAAACATGTACCCAATTTGGACACCCAAATTTGTGGACTAAATACAACTAACAGCATGATGGATTTGCCCATGTCTTGTCAATCAACAACACTTTGACGCCGACGAAATGAAGCATCATTCCCACAAATTGAAACCCACATTTTCCTTGCTCCGAAATCTGAAGTGTGGACCATCGACACCTATCCTCAAAATCTCGGCATGAGTGCAAGGCGTACTCATGTCGTTGCGCATGTCAACCTTTAAGGGACTGACATCTAGCTATTGCCATGTCCCAACTTCTCGAAAGTCAATGAAGGGATGGAGATAATAATGGCTACCCAACCTATTTGTCATCTTATTCTTAATGAAAAGTCTCGAAGGAATTGTCAAGTTATACATGAAGTACGAAATCCATAATTTCATGACAAAATCATTAAGAGACCTCTAGGTGAACGAAAATGCAGAAAAATATTGTTGACGATCTCTTGATGATTTTGCCTAAGAAATTATGAACAACGTGACGATTTTGTAGATGATTTCTATACAAAAGGATATTGACTTCTAAAAAATCTAAGAAGTCGAGAATGGGGTTGCTCCTCTTATTTGTATAGAGATAATTTTTTATCATATGAAATGTCAGGGACATCGGTTGTTGTTTTGTCTTTTAAAGTTTGAATAAACGACGCCGTTTGACCATTTATTTGACAACGGTGCACGAAAATCATTACGGGTCTGTTTGTTTGTAAATGTGGAAAATGGGTGGAAATAAAATGAATTACAGGGAATTGAATTGTCTAAAAATTGTTTTATTGAGAATTGTAATTAATTGTGTTTGATTGATATAATTTTTCACCTGAAAAATGTTGAAAGTTTTGTGTCCGTTTGACTTTATTTTTTATAAAAATTGTCCATGGAAGTGATATTTTTTTCTACCATTGGGTCTAGAATTTGTTCCAATTGTCAAAAAAATAAAAATAAAAAAATAAAAAGAAATTACCATTTGTTTAGTATGAGAATTGTCCATTAAAGGGATTTTTTTTTTTTTTTTTTTNACCATTGTTGATATAATTTTTCTCAATTGCTAAAAAAAAAAGATGAAAAACTATTTTCTCACCAAAATGGTGAAAAAACAAATTCAATGAAATCATGAAAAAATGGTCACGTCACGGGTTAGGTGAAAAATCAATTCTATGAAAAAAAAAAATTTGCCTATCAAACACAAAAAAGTTGTAACTCAGTGAAATTAGAGTTTATCTACGTGTAAACGTGTAAAACTCCCACCTGACATCATTTTCTACGAAATAAGAACTCATTAATCATAGATACAACAAAGTTGCAAGTGTAGGTTTATACGGTGTTACTTGACAAAATCTAAATATATTCAAGAATCACTGGCCACTGGCTGCTCTGCTCAAAGTAAAACCCAAAAATTTCTCTGCTTAGATTTTCCCCGACTCAGTTTTAGTAACATCTTCTGAGCAAAATAAGAAAAATTCTGTGACTAGCGAAAAAGCACAGAGAATCTGTCAAAACTGTGGTTCCGGAAAACCCTAATTGGGTTGTTTTTGTAAAGCTTAATCTCGAATCTGTTTAGATAAAATTTGTGGGTTAGTTGAAATTTGAGGAGATTGGACTGAATCGGATGGAGAGATCGAGATCTAAGAGATTTTATTATGACCAGGACTATGATTCCGAAACCTTACACTCAAGGACGAAACCACGGTACAGTGGCGGCGGAGTGGGAGGAGGACAACATTTTGTTTCTGGTAACCACCGCCGATCTGTTGGGGGAGGTGGGAGTGGGGGTGGCGGCGGCGGCGGACGGAAAATGCAGGACCTTTCTTTGATGGTAACCACCAGCTATAGAATTCTTTGCCATGATTTAAAGGCTGGGGGTGTTATCGGAAAATCAGGGAGCATTATAAAGGCCATTAGGCAGCATACTGGGGCATGGATTAATGTGCACGAGCTGATTCCTGGTGATGAAGAGAGAATTATTGAGATTTCTGATACAAGGAGACGGGACCCTGATGGCCGGATGCCTGCATTCTCGCCTGCTCAGGAGGCGTTGTACTTGATTCATGAGCGCATTTTGGAGAACGATGTTGGAGGGTTTAAACATAATGTGGGGTTTGCGGATGATCCAAATGACGAGTATGGGCTGAGGGGTGGTGGTGGTGGAGGGAATGGTAATAATGGTAACCGGGTGGTGACGAGATTGGTAGTGTCGCGAATGCATGTGGGGTCGTTGCTTGGAAAAGGTGGGAAGATAATTGAACAAATGAGGATTGAGACTAAGACACACATTAGGATTTTACCCCGAGATCACACATTGCCACGTTGCATCGCAATGTCAGAAGAGATTGTTCAGGTTCTTGATTCTCGTTACATTTGGAGCTTTGCTTGTTTATTTTGCATCCCGGTTGGAAAGTCTTTTAGCTGTGGCCTGTGGTACAATAGAGGATTATATCGAGTTGCTATGACACTTAGCTTTTGAACTCCAAGAATGACCTAAACTGAGCTATGATTTTTAAAGTTGCAGTTACACTTTTAAAACTTAAATAATTTGGAATTCTTATATTTTTCCTGTTGAGCGATAATCATATGGTATTACAAGCATGAGCGGATTATGATATGAGCACAAATAACTAATAAAAATTGTTAAAGATTGTACAATGATCTTGTTTTAAAATGTGGTCTGTGGTTCATCTCTATAGGATGAGCAGCGTGGCTTGTTGACATCACGTGACAATGATGAAATTGTTGATAGTTATGAATGTAGTTCATGTGGTTAGAAGTAAGCATTAAATGTTTGGACTCATTAAGTTTATGAATAGAAAGAATATAGAAGCATGAACATCCGTTTATGATAAACATATAGCTTTGAGTACTAGGATCACTTCTCAACTATGTGTTTTATGTTTTAAGTGAAGCTTTTGAGCATTATAGGCTGTTGTAACGTTAGGCTACTAGCATGTTCTTCAGTTATATTCATTTAGTGACTTTCTGAGCTTGAAGTTGGATTTTGTCGTTTAAAATTCTATTCATCTTGAAGCTATGCACCTCTGATGTAATTTTGGATATTTCTCAGCGAAGAATGAGGAGAAAGTGCACCTGCCCATTATTGTTGTGCCTCTAAGTGAGAGCCCAAGTTATTCATGATAAATATTGTTAAAACTCATACTTTCTGGTCTATATGTTTTTGTGGATCGCCAAATATAAGAGATGCATATTGCTGAAGTAACTCTCTAAAGAGCATGTTTGTACATGTTACTTCTTGTAAGATAAAAAAGTTTATTTGATACTAAGGTTCGACTGACTTTCGAAATTAGTGTCTTACTTATGTTAGAAGATTAAATACTTTAAAACTTACTTTATTGTAAGTAAATTTCTTGAGCTTAAGCAAACATGCACAAAATAGTCATTGGTATTCATTCATAAGAGTATCTCCAAGAGACTCTTTGAACATAAGATGCTCTTTATTTTAAAGAATCAACTCTTAAAATTAGGTTTCAAGAGACTTTTTAACTTAATATTTTAATTTAGGGAGAGCCAAACCCATTCTATATAATTAAATGCATTCAAAATATTTTTATTTTTAATTAAGGAAAATAATATAATAATTCGGAGGGAAGCTAGTGAAAATAAAAGATAGGGAAAAACAATAAATATTTTTTGAGAGTAGTAAAATTAAGTGTTATATATAAAGAGTATGTTGGATTACTTTAAAAAAAAAAAAAATGTTCCCTAAATTTATAGATATTCTAAATTGTAGAATATGCCCTTTAAAAATAGAGAATTTCTTGGAGATGCTCTAAGTGAATAATTGAATTGGTTCTATAAGATCATGAACTTAAATCATTTTGCTAAATGGTGGAAAATTCATTATAAATGTACTCTCTTTGTATTGAAAGAACTTTATTAGCGCTTGTTTGATATGAGAAGCGATTCTTTGAAAAGTGTGGTTTTTTTTTTTTTTTTGTCGAATATGTGATTAAAAAAGTAGTTAAAAGTTATGGAGAAACGTGAAAAGTGATTTTTATTTTTTTTTTATTTTTTTTGTGGTAGAAAATGAGTGTGGGAGAGAAGTGATTCTCTAAGAATGAAAATCTTGATTTGTTGCAGGCACTGAGGAATTTGTTCTCTCATTTTCAGGTTGTTGGTGATATGAATGCTGTAAAGAATGCTGTAGCAATTATTTCTTCACGCTTAAGAGAGAGTCAACATCGTGATAGAGGCCATTTTCACAATCGGCTACATTCGCCTGACCGTTTCTTTCCTCCAGATGATAATTTTATTTCTATTAACTCTACATCAAGAAAATCATCTGTGGAAGGACCAAGTTATGGATCAAGGATTCCTGCTGGTTCCAGGAGCAATAACTATTCTTCACATTCATCTGGATATCTTACTGAATCTGTCCCTGAATCCGTGGCTGACAATGCGCAAGCTTTCTCTAGTGAAGATCTCGTGTTTCGAATACTTTGCCCAGTTGCCAAGGTTGATAGTGTTGTTGGGGAGTCAAATGGGTTTATTGAGTTGCTTCAAGAAGAAATAGGCGTGGATGTTAAGGTTGCAGATCAAGTTGCTGGCGCGAACGAACACATAATTATCATTTCGTCTGAGGAGGTACATTTCCTTATCTCTTAGCCCAGGTTGGTTGAGTTTTAGCAGTTGTGTGGAGGGGGGATTAGAAGTGGAAGTAAAGGTTAAATGTCACCTTGTTCAGTTTTGGAGAGAAAAAAGCAAGAAAGTAAAAGTAAAGTACCAATCCTTCTGGGTCAGTTTTACTTCCCCTCCCAAATTGGAGGAAAAGGTGTTAAAAGTAGTGAAAAGTCTAATCTGACCTCAATTCAATATACTGGCTAAGAGCATCTTTTAAGCTTAGCCAAACATGCTCTAAATTATATAAAAATAATTCTATCTTCTCCATGTCCCCTCTCCTTTCTTGTGCTAGATAGAGTTGAGTTGAAAAAGTAACTTTCTTTAGGTAGGCATAAGTTGCATTAATTATTCTTCTTGCCTTCTTGGATTTCTATATTTTTGTTCAATTTTTTCTTAAAATTTGAATATCTTATTGCATATATGTTCTGGATCAGGATTTGTCTCGCATTTTGCATTTACCACAAGGCCTTAATACTTTATTTATATATGTGTCTTAGGGCCCTGATGATGAGCTGTTCCCTGCTCAAGAAGCTTTATTGCATATTCAAACCCGCATTGTTGACCTCATCCCAGAAACAGACAACATTATCACCACTCGGTTACTTCTGCAGTTGGATGAAATTGGATGCTTAGGGTTAACGGATGGATCGTTTCCTGAAATGAGGAAAATAACCGGTGCAAACATACACGTTTTGCCCGCGGAAGCACATCCAGCATTTGTATCAAAGACTGATGGAATTTTACAGGTTTGCCAGTTTATATACTTGTGATTCTAGAAGTCTCATATTCGTTTAATACATGTGTGCTTCTGTGACTTTCTACGGTACTTGTTTGGTGATCCAAATCATAAGGTACTGTCTTCAGTATCATACAAATCATATGAAACGAAAGCTTGATTGATTCCAGGCATGCTTGGGTGTGCTTAAAAATTGCTTTTCTATGTTAATCTTAGTATCTAGGTTTTGATAGTTAACTTTGGAAATCACCTTTGGGTAAAATAAGCGAGTTCAAAGTAACTTTGAGATTTGTTATAAGGTTAGCCAAACATGCGGTAAGATGATTTTGGAATTTCTTAACTTACACTTTCGTGCACAGATTGTTGGGGAGATCAAAGCTGCTCGAGAGGCTTTAGTCGAGGTAACATCAAAGCTAAGGAGTTACATTTTTCGAGAATTCCTTGAACCGGATGCTCCAACTCCCGTTTCTGCTCCTAACCCTGCGGAGGTGGAACACAAGGCAACTTCTAGCAACAGCATTACTCAATCTCAAGAAATTCGTTCCGGATATAGTCCAACCAAATCAACTCATCAGAGTACACCAACTTTAGTAACGGAACAGCAAGCAAAAGTAAGTAATTTAGTATGCTTCTTTCTTCTGAAGCCCCACTGTTTTTGCTGATGCTGCTGCTATTACTATATCTATCGGGCATAGACTAAATGATCAAGTTGTAACAAATGTTTAAATTCAGTGACCAACTCCCAACTAAATGAAGTGTAGTGATGAAAATTCTCTGACCACCGTTGTTTTTAACCTGTTTCCAATTTCTATAATGTCAACTTGTCCAGTGAGGTGGGTGATGGATGTGGCTGACTGGGTTCCTTTGGCATGGACTTTGTTGCTTGGATTCTTATTTCTTACAATCACCCAATTTCGTTGCTCCTCATTTTCACATTTTAAAACTGTCAACTTTATTTGCAGGATGTGGGGCCCTCGGGTATTGAAACAGTAAAGCAAAATGGAAGTGAACGTCGTGAAGATATTCCCAATATATTGAATAGGTAGTGAACTTTTGTTCATTTTCCTTGGGGTGGAATTTCATGTTAATATAATTTCATAGTCATTTTGCATTCATTTTCTTTTCCCCAGAATCTCTGTACCACTCGTTACCAGAAGTACACTGGAAATTGTTATAACACCAAATGTGGCATCCAAACTCGTAACAAAATCAAGAAACAAGCTAACTCTTATCAGTGAGGTTAGTCGAGGATCTCCGGTTTATCTTACTCTTTGATATCATCTTCAAACAAGGAGATTATATGACTTAATGACATAAAATTTGATCCAAACAGCTATCAGGAGCGAATGTTAAACTGATGGAAGATAGACCGGAGGTAACGGAGAAGATCATTCAAATATCGGGTACTCCAGAGCAAGCTGAGAGAGCTCAGAGCTTGCTACAAGGATTTATTTTGAGCAGTAAGTCCCTTCCTCTCTCCCCCACCCCTCAATATCTGGAGAAAAAGAATAAGAATAGCAACTATTACCCTTTCTCTCTCCTGCTCTCTTGCCACGTCTGGTAAGATTGAATGCATAGTACTAGACAATATTAGGCAAGAAAAAGAATTTAAAATCTTGTCTATTAATAATGTCCAGTCCTATGCACTAAGGGTGCTTTTGGCGCTCTAGATTAGACCAATTAAGGAATTTAGTATTAAATTATAAGGCACATTACTAGGTAGATGGTATTATGATGGATCAAGGTTTTTTTTTTTTTAAAACTGTGCATTTTCTAATTCAGCCTAAACTCATCTCCAACCTGTGTATTGTGTTACATGGTTAATAGAGCAAATGACATTATTTTTAATAAAAAATTAGACAATGCTAACAACCTTAATCCACCATAATACCGTGTACATAGTATTTGTTCATTATTAATTTATGCTAAATTTCTTATACGGCCTATTCCGGTGAATGCTGCCTACTGCATACCATGCATGTCGTACGCATTCATTTTTGTACAATTATGTCACTGTACCTACTTATTCAGCCGAGGAAGATGGCCCTTAGATGTCGTCAGGCGTGCACAATTCTAATGAAGAGGCAACTTGTGACTTTTATCAGTAGCCTGAGTTATCCTTTTCTAGTTGATATCTTGTGTTCTGCTCCATTACCAGCAGTGGAGCGGCTGCCTTTCCATAGAAGAGAGCTTATCAACCAGAATGTACAAACCGACATTTATGTGTGATGCCTAGAACTCTCTTATGTTTGTATGGTGCAGTGTACCGTGTTTTCTGGATGGATCCTGGAACGAATTAAATACATGTTTCGTCTTCATTATCTGATATTTATTTCCTGATAAATTTTTTGAAATAAATAACTTTTGTAAAATGAATCATTTTGAAGCTTAGCAAAGAGACTCTCGTTTTGGAATTGCTCAAAAACAATTAGTAAAATGGTTCCAGGTGAGCTCTGGTTGAAACAAGACTCTTTCATTGTTTGGTTGCTCGTCTGCAGATGCCTAGAACGATCCCTATCAAATCTCCTCGACGATATCAGGAGCATCCCTGGGTTTCGGATTTGGATGTACCACCATTCTCTTTCACCATCACCGAATATTGTGTGATGAGAAAAGGATCCGAGACAACCTCCACAGTCATGCCTGGGACATAGCTGAGAACCCGAGCAGACTGTCTTTTAGGAAATCAACGAGATATAACTGGTTTTATTGTCATAGATATAGATAGACCGTGTCAGGTTCACAAACATAAAGACTCTTAAGGGCTTTCAGACTTGATAGCCAAACAAAGACAGGACTCGTATTGTTTCCAGTTAAGTCTCTTGCTTTTTAGGTGCCCTGGTGCATTAACAAGTAATCGGCAATCCAGATGATCTTTCTGGGTCATTGATTCTTCATGAGGAAACAATAATTATAATGGACAATCATGGAGAATTTAGTAAGGATGTCAAATGGGCCGAGCGGCTCTTTGGCTCGAAGTGACCCGTCAAACTTAACTCTTGGGCTACTCGGACTCGACCAAGAACAAGCACGAGCTGAGCGTGCATGTTCACTAGGCGAGCCGCTCGACAAGCTTGCCTACTAGGCGCGTGGCTCGCTTGCTACACTGACCAAAAGGGTCACTTTTTTAAATCAAGTGACTGTTTGGTCACTGTAGTGTAGATAGTGCGGTGATTGTTGTGGCAACAGTCATTGAGCTATTATTTGTGGTCGTTAGGCCCCCTTTTTTTACCTCTATAAATATCCTATGGACGTAACATTTTTCACACAACAATAACAATTTTTACTCTCTTCAACATTCTACTATCAATTTCAATATTTGTTATATTCTTACATCTTTCTCTCTTCACATACTCATATTTACTCACTTTACTAAAAATCTATAATATATATTCTATTATCTATACTTATATTTCATACACATTGTCATTAGAATTTACATTCCTACAAATTACAATTATCTAATCCTTACATATTAATTCGTCATTTCATATTTATTCAAGTTCATATATTATCAATTCATAACGAATTAATTCACAATCATTTGTTGGAAGGTTTGTTCGGTATCGGTGGTGAATCACTCGTGACGTCACAAGTCAATTTCACAACTCATTCCCGAAAATATTTCAAATTTGAATGCTCACGGAAGTAGTCATTCAATTGATTTGGATGGTATTGATGTTCCCGAAACGGAATAGGAGGAATTAGTTGTTTTGGATGCAAGAGGAAAGCAAAAGAGGATAAAACAAGCAAAATGTTGGAATCATTTTAAATTGATTACAGTGGGTCATATGGTCGAAGAAGTCACAGAGTCTAAAGTAGTATGTAAATATTGTTAAACACGATTGACATGGGAAAAAGACATTAGTACCACCCACGTCAATCGTCACTACAGAGCATGTGCAACCAAATATAGGTTTGTTGGTGTCTCTTAAATGCAACTGCAATTTGATAGTCCATTCGTTGGTTCTGCTTTTAGTGCAGGTAAGAGAGTTTTGTTCAAGGTCAAGAGTCGACCGAAATAATATATTTTGAAAGTATTAATGTGCGTGAAGGATTGACAAGACGCTTGCTTTTTACTGTAGGATAAATATGTCGAAATTGCATGTCGTCAGATAAGTGATATTTTAATTTAATCAATTAATAAAATTTGTTATTTTATAATATCGTTTTTATTTTAAAAAAAAAATTGTACACGTAACAAATTGTTCGTATACAATTTTTAACTCTGCATACTCGATATTGAAGCAATCGTTCCCAAATTCAAATAAATGAGGAGGATTTTATCTAAAAATAAAAATTAAAAACTCGGGAGCTCGCGAGCCAAAGCTCGACTTGGCTCACGAGCCACGAGCTCGAAGAATGTTCGGCTCATTCCAAACGAATCATGAGCCAAGCTCGTGGGCAATAGGATCGAGCCGAGCTCTAGAATTTAGTGCAAGAGAGATGCAGCAAATGAAGAGTGACTGCAGATTCTAGGACCCCATATAACACTTAGCCCTGATTTGTCTCTCATTCTTCAAAAATTCTTTTTTCCTAAAACTCATTTTTAGCTATATATTTTTACAGTAAAATATTTTATACGTAAATTCAAAATCTTTTTTTATTTTTTTAATCACACATTTTCAAAAAAATATATACTGTAAAACTCATTTTCCTCAAAAAAAATAATAATTTAATGGGCATCAAACGGGGACTTAGTAAAGGGTAATTAATATGTAAAGAGCAATTATTTCAATAATACTTTACTGTTCTTTTTTCAATATGTAATTAATTTATTCAACTATTTAGTTATCATCAATATACATGTACATTTGACAAATTTATTTCACCTATGTGCTTTCATTAATATATGAATCACCTATTATTAATTTTTAATTAATTAACATTTATATTCATTGAATTAATATCCATCTCCATTAATGTGTTTCAGTGTTATTAATATCCCATTTGATCTACATTATTATCTCATTAAAATGAAAAATATGACCGTTATCAATTACATCAACATTTAAATTTAAATTTTCTATATTTTGTGTGAACTCCAATAATGACTATATTTTTCATTCTCATTCTACAATAATTTGGCTCAAATAAGGGCTAATTCTAATTATAATTTAATTAGAGTTTCATAATTTGCGTACTTAACATTCAATTCTACTTAATTAGAAATTTAATAAATGATTTAGCATTTATTATCACGTATATATTTCTTAATAGTAATTCTAAATTAATTAATATTTACGCGTATTTAAATATTATTTTTACAATACTTAGCCTCCATTTGTTTTCCATACTTTTCTACTAAAAATGAGAAATATGACCGTTACACATCAAATCAAGCCTTCAAATTTGAATTTCTATATTTTACGTGGGATCCAATAATGATTATATTTTTCATTCTCATTCTATAATGCGAATCAAATGGAGGCTTAATAGTTTTATAAAATGTGTTAATAAAAAAATAAACGGTTTTGCTACATGTACTTGTTGGGTTACCCTTTGGGTTACTCGAGTCCACGCTTCCCCCTCACAATGGGAGGGTCCCGGTGATTATTTTATTCACCTCGGACCCCCCACATTGTGAGAGGGGCGGTAACCCAACAAGTACAAATAGCATAATTCAAAAATATATTTGATTGGAAATGAATCACTTTCCAAACATGCTACAGATAAAACATCAAAGAGTCAATTTTATTTTCTAAAAAAACTAAAAAGTATTGACAGTATTCAAATAAAAAAATATTTAAAATAATGTAGAGTACAGTATGGGCCTTATCCAAGCAGCTTCCAGAGCCAACCGTCCTACGTGGTCCCACCATCCACTCTTTATCAGCCACGTGTAGGAACCGTCACACCAAACACGTCTCCGAGTCCATCAAGATTTAGCAAACAAATAGCAAACAAAAAAACATAGCATGCAAAAACCATTTTCTCCTCCGTTTCTAGTTACTTCTCTTCTATTTGTGAGATTTCTTCCATGGTGCACACTTTCTCTAAAATTAGCACAGAAGAAAAGTAAGAAAAAGTAAAAAAAATAATAAATAATCAAAATGCCAGTCTGTAACGTCAGCACATACCAGAACGAGGAGGACGCAGCTAATAACAATGGGATTCAGATTTTTTATAGAACATATGGCTGTGGTCCGGTTAAAGTCCTCTTGATCATAGGTACCTTTTCATTTTTTCATTTTTCTCACTTTTTTTAATGTCAAATGGTCTTTTTGAAATGAGTTTTGGAATAATTTCGTGGGTCGGTGTTGGTTATTATGATGAATGGTTAGGATTGGCTGGGACACATGATTCGTGGGGTCCACAGATAAAGGGCCTAACCGGAATGGTGACTCCTAACGGTGATGTATCGCTGGCTGGTGATCGGAGCAATGAGAGTGGCGCCGCCGGTGGTATAGAGGTGTGTGCCTTTGATAATCGTGGAATGGGTAGAAGCTCCGTGCCCGCAAAAAAGTCGGAGTATACGTGAGTACAATGTACCTGAAGCCTCAACTTTTTTCTTTACCACGTTTGGATTAAGCTTAAAAATAAAAGTTTTTTCAGAATGTATTTGGATGACTTACTTTTTTTTCCACCCTTAATTTTTAAAATTTACTTACTTTCAAATAACTTTTCTGCTAAAATTTAACAAATAGGTTTACGTCTGTTTGGCAGGACAAAAGTTATGGCAAAAGATGCAATAGCAGTAATGGATCACTTGGGTTGGGAAAAAGCCCATGTCTTTGGCCATTCAATGGGTGAGTTGTTAACTTTCAACTTCTCCTTGGCATTTATTATAAAAAATAATGCACCAATGCACCAATCTGATGGCCACACTTAATAGTTTCAACTAAATGAATAATGTGACATTGTACATAAGTGAATATATCATTTAATGCAATGCAGTTGCCACATGGATAGGTATCATTACTCACTAATTATTGTCTAGAATAGGTAAGTTTCCATATTCGCCTAGTCATGTTAGTGCCAAGGGCCGGCCAGGGAAAGTTCGTGAGCCATGCAGGGCCAAGGCCCTAGGTTCACGGTCCACGTGGATGGGTCGACTCTCGTGGCCAAATTTTTTGGCCTTGAAAAATTCGAATGAAAAATGTTTTTCAGTGGTCCAGGAGCCGGGTTCAACTACGTGGCCAATGTTGGGCCCGACATGTGCTTCCCTTCCACTAGACCCTACCTCTGGCTGAACTGTTTCTAGGGTCAGCTGGATATGAAATAGAAAAGATCGTGCCTCCGTAGGTGTCCAGGTCCATAATTTGGCACAACTCACTTTACGTGTGGATAGGGAGGATCAGATTGGTAATACAAGTTTTCAGCCCCTAGTGGTTAAATTAATCGTTGATCTTATGTATGTTTATACTTCATAATGGGGATCAAATTAGCACTGTAATACAACCTTCTTAGAGTGGTAAATAATCAAATAATTAATTTCTTGAATTCAAAAATGTGAATAATCATCTTTTGTGCTGTCAATCAGGTGAACTTGTTAACAATGACTTGTCTAATCTAAGAAACTTTCCCTTGCAAAAAAGTGACCAAAAATATTGTTATGAGTTATAAGCCGTACTCGTGCATGATATTAATTTGACCGCATCAAGTTCACGTGATGCAGGAGCTATGATAGCTTGTAAGTTGGCTGCACTTGCACCTGATAGAGTTTCGTCTTTGGCTTTGTTGAATGTAACTGGTGGAGGTTATGAATGTATACCGAAGGTATGAATCCTTTTTAACGGCAACATGGATGATTTCATGCAATACAAGTTAACTAATACAAGGTGTACAGACGTTACAACATTAGGTTGTATTACTGCAGCGCCCCCTAACTCTGTTTCCTTTGTTGGAAATAGCATGATGGCAAAGCTCAGCTTTCCTTTTAATCCCAGCTGGTCTTAAAAAGGCAATCCAGTTTGAACTCAACTTTAGCTCTAGCTCCTCTGTAACTCCTACTTGTGGATTCTACATAATTGTGTCGTAATTATTAGATTATGATTGTAACGGTATTCACTTTCGCAATTGGAGTTTCTTTGTTTGGACATTGTTATTTCAAATCGATTATTTGGTCAATTTCGATGAAGAATAAATATCCTATTTAGATTCACTTTTCTTATGGGATTTTGATGGTGTTTGCATACGGAGATTCTTTTTTCATATTACTAGTGAAATTTGTGGTCATGAAATTTTTCAAGGTTGATGGGAAAATCTTTTCCGACTTTGGATGAACTCTGTATTACTATTATTTTCTTTTTTCTTTCAGCTCAATTGTCGAACTTTGGCAATTGCAATCCGGTTTTTGAGGGCAAAAACTCCTGAGCAGAGGGCAGCTGTTGATTTAGACACCCACTACACAAAGGTTGATTTAGATACCCACTAAAAGAGAGTGCATTTCCTTTTCTTCAATTCTTTGACAAAGGTTGATTTAGATACCCACTAAAAGAGAGTGCATTTCCTTTTCTTCAATTCTTTGCTTTCATTTGTGGTTCTTATTCAGTTTATATATGTTATTAACTTTAGAATACATTTGTTTTGTTTTGTGATATGATTACAGTTAAGTTGAATTACATGGTTCATTTCTGTACAGGAATATCTTGAAGGGTACATTGGCCTTAAAACGAGAAGATCTATATTATACAAAGTAAGAAATAGTAAGCAGATCAACATATAAAAGTAATTCCTAAGAGTCGATGAGAAGGTTGATTATGTGTAGAGGTTCTAGAAACGATACTATAGCTTTGGCCTCGAGTTTTGTGACTTGGTGGTTTAAAAACAGACTGGAGGGTCGGGTTGAATGTTGAACTGCTACATTTCTTTTTTCAAATTTTGTTTTCAACAAGACACTGGAAAATTTTCATAAATGAGTTGCAACAGGACTTTATCCCATGAGCAAAAATGTAGATCCGATTATGTTGGTTACATCTTCTATCTACATCACACTTCACCCAGTATTATTTTCGTGCTAAAAAATGTAATTCTTAGGGAATTGTTTCTATGCGTTTAAGATTCAACATCCTTGTTGGTTTACATTCTGCAGGAATATGTTAAAAACGTATCAGCAACTGGTATGCAGTCAACTAATGGATTTGAAGGTCAGAAAAATGCATGTTGGACACATAAAATGTCAATAAAAGAGTTTGAATATATCCGAGCTGCTGGATTTCCTGTATTAGTCCTTCACGGGAGGTAAACAAAGTGTAGAAGTGTAACGAATTTCTCCCATTTATGATCTGATAGAGCATGTTTAGCTAAGCTTAAAGAAACTGATAGTCGCTTATTTCGAAAGTAACTCTTATTTCTCTGTCAAAATAAGTAACTTATTTATATTCAACCATGACCAATTAAGAAGTTATCTGAAGACTTACTTTTTTATACAAATGAACTTTTTTAACTTAGCCTAACATCTCTGCATCTGCTAAGATGACAATACCAGATATTTCTGATGGTGCAGACATGACATCATTGCTCGGTTGAGCCATGCGAAGAGGCTAGCGGAGAAAATTTATCCTTCTGCGAGAATGGTTGAACTTCACGGTGGGCATCTTGTGAGTCATGAGAGAACTGAAGAGGTAATAAATATTTTTGTTATTATACGAGTACTGTAAATTTGCTTATATTTGCACGAATAAAACAGTCCAATTCAAGGAATTTGAAGAGTAAATAATGTACATAAAATCGATATTTCAGGTTAATGTTGCTCTTCTTGAGTTGATCAAGGCATCAGAGAGTGCGATAAGTTTGTATGATTGGACAAACTTGCCTAAGAAAAGCACTGGTAAGATATATAGTCATTCCCAAGTGTTTCCTTTTCCTGTTCTGATCTATATACCATAGCCAAAAGCAGGAAACACTCAAATGTGGCACCTTTATCAGGGTGTAAAGCTACTCGGATATCGTTTTGCAGTGCAGGACACGAGCGACGAGGTTGTTTTTCCTTCATGGTCAACATTGAAAAAAAGCTACGTATTTTGCTATTATGCTTTTTTGGTCAATTCGAATTGGTATTCGAGCATTTATGTAGAGCCATGAGGATTCTAAAACCAGTCAAGGTAGAACCTGCTCTTTCATAAGCCAGTACTGGTGTGGCCTTTTGTACTGGTAATTTACCCTATCTGCATGCACAAGAGATTCTAATTCGTTCCAACCTTGCTATAAGTACAGGGATTCAATATTTTATACATGGGGTCCACTCCGAGTGGGAATTCAAAATTCTAGTAAAATGCTTCTGTACTTGAATAGTTTTTCAATTCGTTTATTTCCTTCTAATCACTGGAAGTTTTGTTTCATCGATCTTCCGGGGAATGTTTGGTACACTATTGTAAAATGCATTCTCCTGTATAAGAATAGCATTCCGCCGGTGACATGGAGAGTGGCTGTCGCGGGTTACTGTGGAAAAAGTACGTGCTAGATGGTCACTTCGAATACCATTAATACTTAAAACATTATATTATATTAGAGAAAAGTTACAATTACAATTATGCTGAACTCATGGTGAAAATGGAAGGTGAAAATGGAAACGTGGAAAGAAAACAAAATTATACAACTCTATAACGGGATTCAAGAAAAAATGGCAAAGCAAATATAGAGTAATCTCCCTGCTCCTCAGATCTCTTTTCGTTTCTCGATTCTGTTCCTGCGATTAATATTCATCCAAATAAGTATATAACATCTCGTCTTTCTTTGACTTGTGTCGACTGAGCAATGCCTTTAAAAGGCGTTTACTTTTGCTCGGAGAATGTTCTATATCTTTCGGGCTTTCTTTATCGAAATAGATGCGCATTGAAGCAGATTTGCGAGGTTCCAATATGTACTGTCAACAGAAACAGTAAATGTAAATTGAAGCATATGATATAAGAAGTTCATTGACAGAAAAGAATACCTGTTGTCTTCCAGACGAGGGATTTGGAGTGGTTGGCCGACTCCGATTTGGGGTTGTTGGCCTCGAACTTTTGGGTGTGTTCGGCTTACTCGAGAAAGATCCCGAACGCAAAAGGGGAAACCGGAGTGGTGACATTGTTCGTTTTTCTGATACATTAACGTGACGAGCAGAAGGGTAATAAAATTTAATCGTTATACTCCAAAGAGTGGAAAATATGAAAACTAGGGTTAACGATGACAATGATTTGAAACACCAAAAAAAATGGCAGAACAAACCTAAATCCTTTCTGGTGATGGTGCCCGAGAATGAGAAGTTTCCGGATTGCTGAGCAAGTCGTGGAGATGGTGAAGGAGACCGTCCTTTACTGTGAATCAGCCAAGATAAACATCTTCGTTATCACGTAAATTTAAGAGGTAAGATAAGATGAACATCAATGCACAGCAAAAGAACTTACGTGACTGCAGATGATGGAGCATCTCCAATTGTAGCTCGAATAGCTGCAACAGAATTTGCTCATAAGATATACAAGTGATACATGACAACAAATTAAACCTTGTTTTCGATAAATTAAAATGGTCGTCTAAGTGAATTATCCAACCCTTGTTCTAATTATTGCTAGATATAGTGGAAAGACTAAAGTATTTAGATCCTTAATAACTGTGACAGGCCATAATGCCATATTAATTGAGTTCTATTCCTTGCTCTTCTTACGTAATCTATCGAGATAGTGTCACTCTTGTGAAAAAAAAATAAAAAAAATACAGTTGCGCCCAGTGGCAGATGGCTGCCAATTGAGCCGGTAGCTCTGCCCCTGGTTACGTCAAAAAGTTTATAGTGCAACAAATTTGAGAATGCAACAGAAGATACAGCAAATAGTGCACTACCATTCTTCAACTGATGCCAGTCATCTTCATTATCTAGGTTGCATCCTTGGTAATTTGACCTAGTATGGATGGCACCTTGCATAGTCTCCCCAACTAAACAGAAAAATCAAAATACTTGTTGATAAATGAACACTGAAATATCTCTATTCGCATAAAAAGAAAAACATTGTGAAAATTATCACAGTTCAGTGTAATTGCCTGGCAAGATGTACCGATTATGGTACTTGGGAGCATTTATCATGAGTGACTGCTGAGAAAGGCCTTCACGATCAATATACTCCTGGCATGTCCTTAACCTCTGAGAACAACCACGTAAATGCAATAAAGAACCAAGGCGAAAATAACTTTCTCCCATCCAGTCTGGAGAGTCTTTAAACGAAACATCATCTTCTCTTCAAATCATACTAGTATAATGTTTAGCTACTCATAATACATAGGAGTTACTTTGAAGTAACTCCTTAGTTTTCCAACATGTTCGGAATAGTTACCTGCTCGATGCATGATAACCGAAGCTCTGTTCCAGAAACTTCGTCAACCAGTTCATCCAACAAATCATTCACCTTGTAGGACACGGAGCCCAAATGGTCTACAGTATTGACAAGAGCTTTGACGGCATAATCCTTCAATGTATTCACCACTCTGTACATTCAAAAATATTTTCAGAGAACTAAAGTCAATACAGAATCCTCTTCGAGTAAAAGATTTGACCAAAAATAGGTAACACGAAATACAACTCACATATCTTTCTGGTCATCGTTCGTATAAGAAAACTCGAAATATTCTGCAGCTGAGTAAAGCTGTTTCCTGAGATTTCTCAAATCCTGAACAAACAAATGCAATGAGTGTGTAAAAATTGAAACCACATTCAAGAGGATCAAAAGCAAAAATGTTTGAATACATGCCTAGTTAAAAAAGGAAACTGAAATATCAAGATTTTCATCATAATTGCAATAAGATGCAACATGAGAACATCCAGTTACCAGCACCACCAGTCATATTCAGGTTCTTTAGTTCTTTAGATTTTGTTTTCCTCATCCTAGAATCCTACTTGGGGATCAAAAACGACATTGAAATATATGCAGAGCAGAAAGACTATGTTTGTGTGAGACGAACTCTTGGGGTGGGGTTGGAGCGAGTCCCCATGAGCTATATAGAAGTAAATAATATAAAAATACCATGAGGCTATCAGAGAAGAGCATGCTCTGTTGCATAGAAATCTCATCATAACTGGTTGGCTCCCGAGGGAAGGGCATCGAAGCAGTTGAACTCATTGTCTCCATGGAAGGGTAACTAGAAAGTCCTTATCCTGTAACAAACATTCCTGTCTACATTAAAGGCCATGATTATGATCTTAAGATATCTATGAAACTTCAGCAGTCACAGAAGGGTGGCGTGTCCATATCCCACACATTTAAAAAAACGGACGGATCAGGACACGCGAGACAAAATGCAGGAATATCCTATTTTTTAAGTATTTTGTTTTGAATTTTAACATGCCATGGACACTTTTCTGCTATGTGTTGGATACACCACGTGGCATGTCCTGTATTCGGGCACTAGAAATAAACAGAACTCCTACGACAAATTAACATCATGTTAAACAGAAGCTACAGTAACCAAGTTATTATTTGGAATATGCTAGATCCCCAGCCGCCCCTCCAATAGGGGCCTCCACTTGGCATGTAGTCATCCTTGTAGTAAGTGGTGTAGTCAATGTAGCATGATCCTTATTATTTTCATAGTTTCATCTACATGACTACTTCCTAGCACCTTTTGAGTGAGATTTTAAGATGTATTGTTCTCCAAAAAGCTCAAGCTCCACATTTAGTATGATGGAATTCATAAGCCGAGTTCCGGCTCTGTAGTCTATGCTTCTTCTACTTCTTCAGAATAGCAAAGCCAATAACATTCTAGGATTCCAAAAAGCCACTCTTGCCCAATGCTAGTACACTCCCATTGTTCACCACACAAGTATATTCCAACATAAAGTAGTATAAATCTCAGTAGCTAAAAACACATGAAAAGGGTTGCATTCAATATCCGAAAGACAACAAAAATTCATCAATTTACAGAGTAAATCTTAAACTATAATCCTACTAATGTAATTCAAAGAAATTAATAAAGAACTCACCTTAACTTGTAAATTCTGAACTTTCCGAGCAATCAATAAAGAACCCACTAACAAAAACGATGTATAACTTCTTATTTATGTCCTTTTGTAGTGATGTATAAAAGTATAAACTCGGCACCCACTTTCACGTTCAACTTTGATCACAGAGTGTGGCTTTGAAGAAAGGCAAAAGAAAACAT
>CAIGRQ010023925.1:0-14028 GCA_903798375.1 Fraxinus sp. D2006-0159 | reverse complement strand
ATCTCAAAAAACTCTACAAGAATTGAAATGATTTTATTTATTTAATTAATTTGTTAATTTATTTAGGAAAAAATAAAATAATTTAATTAATTCAATAAAAAAATTATTTAGTTTCAGGTCTCATTCGATTCTTCGGTTCTTGGTCTAGACTCAAGACCCGACCCAAACATTTCGGTCCTCGATTCGGGTACCCGTTCGGGTCTTTAACTTATGAAGAACCACTTGGTTCGGTTCGGTTCGGTCCGGATATTTTGGACACCCCTAGTTAAAAGTCAAAATTTTAATCGTTATACTCTTATTTTCCAATTATTACAAACAAAATAAAAAAATTAATTTAAATTTAAAGAACAGATAAGCAATTTGTGTTTAATTATTAAACAGTTGTCTTACTGTCACATTAGGGCCACTTGCCACATTGACAAATAATAATCGTCGTCGGTAATATGTTGGACTTGTTATCTTTAAAATAGTGATTAGTATGTCTCGAACGTGATAGTGTAATAATAAATTAGATACGACGAATTTGAAAAATTAGAAATCAAAATGTTTGACTTTTCAAAATAGGTCGATGTGGAAAGGCTAGACTAGTAGAGCAAATGTTTTTCTTCTCTTCTTAAAATAAAATAAATAAATATGTACCTAGGACACCCCCACCTACGCCACCCCTGCATAGTGTACCTGCCAAGTACATGATCTTCTTGCACGGCTCATTCGCATATGAGACCATCGTTCCGTGAAGAAACTGCTAACCGTACTGTAAACTGTAAACTGTAAACTGTGAATTGTAAACTATTCTCTCCTCCTTTTCAATACACGAGCGAGTGCGTGTGAGTGAGAGAATGTCGACTTAAAAAGGGTGATTCGCTACGCAGAATTTGTTCCATTCCATTTTATTCCAACCCACCCTCTCCACATCATTTCTACGTAAACCACTCTATTTTAATCGGGTTTCTCCGGTGAGCCCCTCTTCAATTTTCCTTGGTGTTTTCATCGAATTTCAGTGTAATTTTACTCGAGGATTTGTGGGTTTGTGTATTTATTTGCATGTGTTGGTTTTGAAAACTGATTTTTCAGTTGTATTTGTGGGTTTAGAGATGGCGGAAAAAGATGAAGCTATGGAGGCTCTGAAGAGGGAGGCTGTGGATTTGGTAATCAGCTCTTTTACTTCATAGTTCTCTTCTACTTTCTACTTTTTGTGTTGGTTTCTCTGTTTTTTGATGCTCTCTCTCTCTCTCTCTCTCTCTCTCTCTCTGCTTTGCCTTTTTCTTTCTATCCCTATTCGATAATGAGAATTATTTTACTTATTTTTAGGTAATATTTTTAGTATTTTTTATATGTTTTCAGGAGAACTTACCAATTGAAGAGGTTTTTGAAAATCTGAGGTGTAGAAAGGAGGGGCTCTCATCTGAGGATGCTCTCAGAAGGCTCGAAATCTTTGGTTATAACAAGCTCGAGGAAAAGGAGGTTCAGTTTTTTCTTTTTTCCTGTTATCTTTTTGGATTTCTACTTTTGTAAATTTTTGGTTCAGTCTTTTAGATTTTTTTGGTTCTATTTATTTGTTCTGATTGAGAGTTTGGTTTTTGCTGGGAAAAAATGGGAAAATTTTCAGGAGAATAAGATTCTGAAGTTCTTGGGTTTTATGTGGAATCCTCTNGAATAAGATTCTGAAGTTCTTGGGTTTTATGTGGAATCCTCTTTCATGGGTGATGGAAGCTGCAGCGATAATGGCCATTGCTCTCGCTAATGGAGGAGTGAGCACTCACAATTCTCTTTAATTTGTTCACCTCTTTTTTATTAACGACAAATTTTAAGTTTATTTCAGTTTTATTCTGTTTTGGGTCCTTTATTTATTTTTTTCCATTTTGATGATGGAAAATTAAGTTTATATGCATAGATACTTCGATGAACCAAACTGTTATTGATTTTGTGATATTTCTTTACTTAAAAGTGGATTTTTACTTTAAAAATTGCTGAACCCCCCCCCCCCCCCCCCTCTCTCTCCATTTTTTGTCTTATTATCAGTCTACTTATATTTTTAATCTTTACAGGGAAAACCACCGGATTGGCAAGACTTTGTTGGGATTATTACTCTTCTGGTCATCAACTCAACCATCAGTTTCATAGAGGAGAACAATGCTGGTAATGCTGCTGCAGCTCTCATGGCTCGACTTGCTCCCAAAGCCAAGGTAATAAAACATGCTTCTTTTTTCACATTCATCAAAGTTACTTACGATTTTCTGAATAAATATCCTAGTATCTAAAATGGTTTTTCTGGTGCTACAGTATGATCCTGTTTAGTAGAATGTCCTAACTTGGCTGATCCCAATGAACGTTCTATAGGTTCTTCGTGATGGGAAATGGAGTGAAGTAGATGCCGCCTTTCTTGTTCCGGGTGACATTATCAGTATAAAGCTCGGGGATATAGTTCCAGCTGATGCTCGTCTCCTTGATGGTGATCCCTTAAAGATAGACCAGGTCATTTTCTGATTAAATATTTCTTTAGATTGATTTGCATTGAGCTCGTACTAAATTCCACATTTGGCTTTACAGTCTGCTCTCACAGGGGAATCCCTTCCTGTGACGAAAGGTCCTGGGGATGGTGTTTATTCAGGGTCCACATGCAAACAGGGGGAGATTGAAGCAGTGGTCATTGCCACTGGTGTGCATACTTTCTTTGGAAAAGCTGCCCATCTTGTTGACTCCACTAATCAAGTGGGACATTTTCAGAAGGTGCAAATCGTAAAATTCAACTTTTTTGCTTTTGAACGTCACAATTTTTTAAGCATGTTTTGTAGTTGTTTTTAATTGGTTTAAATTATAAATATATAGGAATGAGTGCTGATTTTAATATGTTTAAATTATAAATAGATAAAAATGAGTGGCCGATAAGTGGGTAGTACTTGTAGATCCCACAAAATGTGTAGATAAAAAAGTGGTTTGACTGATTATATACAAACTATAAACAGCTGCCAAACATGCTCTTAGAAAGAGTAGCAACGGAGAGGAGATTCTAAGGACCTATTCAATTCAGTTCTATGTTATACTCATTTTTCTTTGCAATAAAGGCAAATCTATTTAAATCTCTCCTCATACATAGAGTCCTGTTAGACAAGGAACAGATTTTTGAAAATGATGTTCTTAGATTTGATATTTCTCTACTTTGAATTTATAAATAATTTACGTCTATTTTCACATACTCTTTTTGATTTCTGTCTTGAAGGTGTTGACTGCTATTGGAAATTTCTGCATATGTTCCATAGCCGTGGGAATGATTGTTGAGATCATTGTAATGTACCCAATTCAGAATCGGCCTTATCGTCCAGGAATTGATAATTTACTTGTGCTTCTTATTGGAGGAATTCCAATTGCGATGCCAACTGTTCTGTCCGTGACAATGGCAATTGGTTCTCATCGTTTATCGCAGCAAGTAGGCTCCTTTAATTTCTGGAGTTGATGCCATTGTTAATTGGTTTGAAGTGTCATAAGTAAATTCATTTATTGTTGATTTCCTAGGGAGCCATTACCAAAAGAATGACTGCCATAGAAGAAATGGCTGGCATGGATGTACTTTGCAGTGACAAAACTGGAACCTTGACATTAAACAAATTAACTGTTGACAAAAATCTTGTGGAGGTTGGTGTAATAGTGTTTGCTTTTTGTATTTACATGCTTAAAGTTATTTCAGTCTGTCCTGAGCTATATTTGTAGGTATTCGCTAAAGGAGTGGATGCAGATACAGTTGTTTTAATGGCTGCCAGAGCTTCCCGGTTGGAAAATCAAGATGCTATTGATGCTGCTATAGTGGGGATGTTGGCCGACCCCAAGGAGGTATGCAGATATCACACATGAGCATTTTGGTAGATTTTGATGGTACAGTGTAGCATAGAAATGAATCCATTACACAGTAGTATTGTTTCTACCTTCCAATATTTGATATTCTGCTGTACTGCAGTTAATCAGGAGAGATCTCCAATTAGCTTCTTCCTGTTGCTTTTTAACTTAATTTTTTCTGCTCTTTTTCTTCTGCATTGCATCATATGCATGTAAAAGGCACGTGCTGAAATTCAAGAGGTACATTTCCTGCCTTTCAACCCAACGGATAAGCGCACAGCTTTAACATATATTGACAGTGAAGGAAAAATGCACAGAGTCAGCAAAGGTGCTCCTGAACAGGTATAACAGATGAGGGTCTTATAATTAATCACTATGACATTGCTAGCCAGTTGTCCTAATCTATGCTCATAACTTGGTTTCTAGATCTTGAATCTTTCACACAACAGATCTGAGATAGAGCGTAGAGTTCACTCTGTGATTGATAAGTTTGCTGAGCGTGGATTACGGTCTCTTGCAGTAGCTTACCAGGTGATTTGTTTTCTATTTCTTATCACTCTTATACTTTCCAATCAGACATTTTATGTTCAAACGGTGATTAATAGTCTAAATATTCCACAGGAAGTTCCTGAAGGAAGAAAGGAAAGTCCGGGGGGTCCATGGCAATTTATTGGCCTCCTGTCTCTATTTGATCCTCCTAGGCATGACAGTGCCGAGACAATCCAAAGGGCTTTGAATCTTGGGGTGAATGTTAAAATGATTACTGGTGAGTATTTTATTTTTCAATTTCTGACACTAGAGAACTTCATTGTTGATCAGATAAATCAGGACTATTTGCTCAAAGTTGTGGCTGTTTTCTGCAGAATGTCATGCTTATCTTAGCTATATTAAGATGTAAGCGTATGTCTATGTATGGAAAATTAAGTAGTTGAGTCTGAAGCTATGATAAAGAATAGGCTGAATGAATTCTCAAGATGTTCACTTCCCATCTGTATAGAAGAAGCCCTGACAACATGAAAAAGAGATCGCTGGTGAAGGTGGAAATTTGAAATCTGTGTCATGGAGGATGGCGGCAGTTTTTTAATCTATGATTAATGAACAGTATTAATTATTTTCTGGTAGGACAGACGTCTTTCAAACCTTGTTTGTTAAATGGACTACAAATTTCATATTTTTGAGTATAGACTTACATTTATATTTACAGTGTTCAGCTATTTACGGAAATCTTGTTCCAGTTTCTCCTAACCCAAAAAAAAAATGTCTCAACGACTATATTAAATCTCTGCCAGGTGATCAGTTAGCAATAGGAAAGGAAACAGGACGTCGTCTGGGTATGGGAACCAACATGTATCCATCATCGGCTTTATTAGGGCACAACAAAGATGAGTCCATTGTTGCTTTGCCTGTTGATGAGCTAATAGAAAAGGCTGATGGTTTTGCTGGTGTTTTTCCTGGTAAGGCTTGTATTTTTATATTGCTGTTAAAATTAAAAGGATAAGTTTATTCATATGGTTACAGCCTTCTCTGTGTATATCTTTACCAAGACACAAGACTCAACTGGATCAGAGGATTATTAGTCCTTGAGCCTAGTGCCATATGTCGGGCTTCCAAAGTAGTTTTCATATTTCTTCGTTGTAATTCTGATAGTTGTTAAACTGGTCTCTACTTAACAATTATTGGCATGTCCTCCTCTCAGCATTTAAAATCTCGGATTGAAATAATTTTCAAACAAATTACTCCATCATTGACTGGCATCATATTAATTTTGTTGGTAACAGAGCACAAGTATGAAATAGTAAAACGTTTGCAAGCCAGAAAACATATATGTGGAATGACTGGTGATGGGGTTAATGATGCTCCTGCACTCAAGAAGGCAGACATTGGAATAGCTGTTGCTGATGCAACAGATGCTGCACGAAGCGCTTCTGACATAGTCCTGACGGAACCTGGTCTCAGTGTTATCATTAGTGCTGTTCTAACTAGTCGAGCCATCTTTCAGAGGATGAAAAATTACACTGTAAGTTGTGCTTTCAACATCCAGCATGTTGCATGTGGAACATGTCTACATAAAAGAACAACTTTATTTTCAGTATGTTTTAACCAGACATTTATGCATGGTGCCATATCTGGTAATGAAGCAAGATTTATCGTTTCTTTCCAATTATCAAATCTTCTCCTACCCAATCCTCTCCTATGCCAAATAGCTTTGTCATCTATGGGACAGCCATTGTTGCTTCCGGTTAGCTTTGGTTTCTGCATGGTCTGTTATTGGTTTTCCTTCATGAAATTCTTCTCCCTTAAACAATTGTGGTCTTGTGTTCCTTGAATGCAGCCTTTTTGTTAATATTATGATTATTTATAACTGTCCCTTTAATCTAACTAATTTCTTTCACTTCTGTGCAGATATATGCTGTTTCCATCACAATCCGTATTGTGGTAAGTATTAAACTGGTTATATTTTTATCAAAAACCATAAGTGAAGTTTTCTGACAAATTATTTGTCTTCGTGGCATTAAAATATGGCCAGAATCACTTTTGACTTTTGATTGCTTTCTAATGAATTGAGCTTATCCTTTTGCCCACTTATTATGTAATGATCGTTTTTTCAGCTTGGTTTCATGTTACTTGCACTCATATGGAAGTTTGACTTCCCACCCTTCATGGTTCTCATAATTGCCATCCTTAACGATGGTAAGCATTTCTGGTTTATAACGAACATTCTTGTATGGGGAATGGGAGATCAGATGCAGGGCACTTGGAAGGGCGGGCTGTTGTGGTAGAAGATTGTGTGGTAAAATTCTGACATATTTAGGCTCTTTTCGGTTTGCTAGGTACCATTATGACAATATCGAAGGATAGGGTGAAACCATCTCCTTTACCTGACAGCTGGAAGCTTTCTGAGATTTTTGCGACAGGAATCATTCTTGGAGGTTACCTAGCAATGATGACAGTCATCTTCTTCTGGGCAGCTTACGAAACAGACTTTTTCCATGTAAGTAACTACTGATTGAGTTTTATAACATGGACTATTAATTCAGTACAGCTGGGTGTGGGTTGGGTTGGTTTTTGGTCCAGCCCAAACCCTACCCAACCCGATTATTAGTTTAAGCCCCTGTTTGAGTCGCATTAAAATTTTCATTTTCATTATTCTATTCATTTTCAATCACATTCTTCAATAAAATAATATTTTCTATCACATCAATAACTTTTCCTTCTTTTTCAACTACACATTCTCCATCAATCTATTATTTCAGAATACATTCTTTCAAAATAATGTGGCTCAAACACACCCTAAATCCCTATCAATTCAAATACAAAAGTTGGTTGTGACAAAAAAACATGAAATATACTCGTTAGTATATAAGTATCAAATATACGACCATGTTTGGTACACATTCATTCTCATTATTTTACTCATTTTTAATCATACATTTTTCAATAAAATAATATTTTTCATCACATCAATAACTTTTCCTTCTTTTTCAACTACACATTCTCCATCAATCTATTATTTCAAAATACATTCTTTCAAAATAATGTGGCTCAAACACGTCCTAAACCAAACCCAACCCAAACCGATCAAGCTTGGGTTGGGTTGGTCGGTTTGGGCTTGGCCCAATTCAAGTTGGATCTGGTTATTTTTGTTGAATTTGAACAATTTTTAAAGTTTGAAATCACTTGAAAATCTCCATTTTTTAACCTTTATAAGGAATTATTTCTAAAAATTAATATATAAATTTGAAACTATAGAACATTTTCCTTTTATAATTTTTTTGGAATTTATTCATTTCATTATCATGTCCTTAGTTTTTATTTTATCGTTAAATTATTTTGCATTTGTACATAGTATTCATACCAATCAGCCTATGTGAAAAAAAGGGCCGTTTGTACATTCCAAAAATCCTTCTTGTCTCCATTATTGTGTCAATTTAGGTTTTTTTGTTGTGTTTTTTCTAGCCACCTTCTATATACCATCTTGGGATCCTCTTTACATGTAGCTGCACTCAGTATCATTGCTACCTGCTTAACAAGAGAGAGTTGCCTGTAAAAACATATCCCTTTCAGTTTATTCTATATAAGCTGCACCAAAAACCACTTATTTCCTGACATCTTTGTATTGATTTTGTCATTCTCTTCATTGTTTGACAAAATGTTCGGCGTTTTTCTTTATATGTGATAGTATCTATATCTTGGCTTTCATTTACACAAGTGTTCCTCTACAAACATCAAATTCTGACACTTTTAATTGGGGGTTTACTCTGAAATCATTTGTATCCAGCTTGTTCATCAAAAGTTTTATTTGATCTTCAATTGTTTATATTTTGTCTATCGGTTTGAATCTATTACAGTCTCCTCAGTTTAAATATTTTATTTGGAATATATCCATCACGCCTGTTGAGAATTTTTTCTGTGCTTTGGATAATGGAGTTTCCGTGATGCCATTCTTACTTTTTCTTTATCTTTCATTTCCTTCGTTTTTGAAATTGGAAAGAAATACTATCTTCTCTTGCCCTTTTAAATCAATCACTTTTACTTGGTGGAGATACCCAAGAACTTTTTGCTAAGTTTAGGTTTTTTACACTTTCCTTTCAACTCACAGAATGCATTTGGGGTCGCAAGTCTCAAGAAGGGGGCTCGTGATGATTTCAAAAGGCTGGCCTCAGCAATATACTTGCAAGTGAGTATCATCAGTCAAGCCCTCATATTTGTGACAAGATCCAGAAGTTGGTCTTTCCTAGAACGTCCAGGACTTCTGCTTGTGGGGGCTTTCCTTATTGCACAACTGGTGAGACAACTGCTTTTCATTTCTTTTATTTGAGGGAGTATAGCATGTTTGGCAAAGCTTAAAATAACATGTCTCCAAACATATTTGGATAACTCTATTTTTTTTGCCCATTTTTTTATAAAAGTAAGTTAAAAAAAACTTTGAAAGTAACTCTTGGCTTATTGTTAAAATAAGTACTTTATTAAGCTTAGCCGAACACACTACAAATGTTTTCTCCTATATTCACTCTGTTTTTCTGTGGACAGATTGCTACCCTGATTGCTGTGTATGCAAACTGGAGTTTCTCTGCAATTGAAGGCATTGGATGGGGCTGGGCTGGGGTTATATGGCTTTATAACCTCGTATTTTACTTTCCACTTGATTTGATCAAATTCTTCATCCGATATGCCTTGAGTGGGAGGGCTTGGGATCTCGTTATAGAGCAAAGGGTATGAAATAGACAACTTAATGGACTAAGTTGATAAAGCTGTTTCTTGACATCGTTTGTGGAATGTTCTTTTTCAGATTGCATTCACAAGGAAAAAGGATTTTGGAAAGGAAGATCGTGAGCTTAAATGGGCTCAGGCACAGAGGACTCTCCATGGGTTGCATCCCCCTGAGACGCAGTTTGCGGATCGTAGTAATTACAACGAGCTTAATCAAATAGCTGAAGAGGCAAAACGGCGAGCTGAGATAGCAAGGTACAAAAATAGTTTCATTTTAAATACGAAAGTTCGGCCTATATTTCTTAATTGGTTTTAGAGCTATATAATACAATAAATCGACAACAAATGGAAACATTGTGATATTTTGTGAGCTGAACTTCTATTATCATAACAGAAGGGATTAAGTGTTGGAACGTTCCATCAAAGATTATTTGAAATAATAATATTTTTCTCCAAATATAGGTTTACATAATTAAAATTCTTCATATTGTATGCTTCCTTGCCCTCACATGTTTCTATTTGCAATAGCTTTTTTTTAAAAAAAAAATAAAAAAAATTTGCTCTTTCATCTAAATTTTAGTTCACCCTAACACTATGTCTAGGTCCACTCCTGCTTTTAACCTGCATCTTTATGAAGGTTGGAGTCTTTCGACAATTGAGATTTTTTCTGTAATAAATGAAACAAGGATATCTATTAAGCTGGTTAAGTTGCTGAGAGTTTCAGACATCCTGCTTACTGGCCTGATCAGGGCTAAGACAGCCCATCAACTTTCTCTAGGTTGCATTTGGTACACCATATTAGAGCGTATTATGACTTTACTATAAAATTAGAATTGATAATAGTTGGTGGATGGTATTATTTTTTTTACTACAAAATCAAAAGTATTATCTATTATAATTCTCCACCGACTACTAACATTCTATTTTCATAATAAATTCTTTATACAATCTGGTGCACCAACCACAACCTTATGCCCATCTTGGCCCATTGGCTCGTCTCAAGGTTGGGAGGGTCAAGACTAGCCAGCGGCAAAATTTATTATTGTGCTATGACCCTTTTTTTTGGCCCACTTTTTTTTATTATATTAGGCCCTTTGAACCACAAATAACAAGCCTGATGTGATGTGGCTGCCTTGAAGCAGCACAGTACCGTGCTTTTCACTTGCCAATTCGTCCCACTTATTGATTCAATGGAAAATCTTTGCATTTTTTTTTCTCATAATTAGCCATTGCAGACAAAGTTTATACTGTTTTAAGTTTCTGGTTGATGAGTGTCAGCGTCCATTTTATGATGCGTTACTTTGCCTTGATTTGCAGGCTGAGAGAACTGACTACACTGAAAGGCCATGTTGAATCCGTCGTAAAACTGAAGAATCTTGATATAGAAACAATTCAGCAGTCATACACGGTTTGAGCCGTCGTCTGATGCACGATTTCCTCATTCCCTGTGTAGAGATGAGATCTGGGGTTCTGTCGATTATGTGGCCTATAGACTTCCCTAGATGATCGATCAATCAACCAACCATAGAAGATCTGTGTCCACTTTTTTGTGTATATTGGTCTTGAGTTTGAGGGGTTGGGGTTAAAGCTAGATTTGAAAATAGAATGAAGTATCTTCTTATACTTATTTAGCATTCCAGTTATAATTAGTGAATGACAAAATTTGATCTTACTGCTGCTAAAATTTGTAAAACATATTACTATATAGTTATGTATTATTACGGCATTTGATGTAAATTTTTTTCCGAGCACTTGCTTATGTTGACTAAAATTCTTTAAGAAATTCATAAATAACATTAAAAAGAAAATAAATAACTCAGTTAGATATAAAATATATTTACTTTTGGCCCAACTATGAAAAAAAAATAAAAAAATATCGAGGTATTGCATAGAGATGATAGCGGGGGTGGGTTTGGGGCTGGTTTTTTCACTCCATTCGGGGTGGGACTGGTTTTTTTGTCATTATTAGTAGGGAAAAATACATATCTAAAGTTTTTAAGTATCACAATTTCAAAATTAAGAAAAGAGGTTTTAAATTTCAAAAATCAAGTTTTCATTACAATTTATTTATGAATTAATTAATTAATTAAATAAATTATTAATAAATATAAAAATGTCACATATTTATGCAATTTATTCACAATTCAAAAAAAATTATAAGTCACAAATTAAAAATTTTAAAGTGACAATTTGTTCATCGGTCACAAATCACAAAATTTATAAGTCACGCTACTTATTTTATGATCACAAAACAACAAATTATAGATCACAGATTACTTTTATTGGTTACAAATTAATAAATTTGTAGGTTACACATTATTTATTGGTCACACATCAGCCAATTTATCGATCACAATCAACAAATCATTTGTGACAACCACCAACACAACACCATCGTCGTCTCCTCCACCAACACCATAGAAACACAACACAATGGTAGGTCACAGGTTAATAATGAGTCACAATGAACCAAAATGTCGGTCACATATACCAAACACACCACCACTGTCTCGATCCTCTACTAATATTTGGTCACAAATCAACCCCGGAGACCCTACCACCACCATCCTCACCCGCCGCAGCCGACCAACGGTCGCTGCAGCCGGACAACCCAAAACCCCCCAACAGCACCAAAACCACCACTACCACCAACATAAGCACCACCATCTCCACCACAAATCCACCATATCCGCCACATTCAAAACCAAAACACAAATCTCATCTCAGATCTAAACAATGAAACCACACTGCAATGTCACTACAGCAGCAACCGCCATCCAAACACAAGCACAACCCAACTGCGAAGCCGTCGCAACTTCCAGCAATATCTTCACTCGACGCATAAATGAACGTTGCTGGAGACATGGACGACACGAGATACCACAACGACTCTCTTTCTCTGGGCTTTCACAGATCCACCAGAACGTCTGCCGGCGATTGCAAGGAGCGCCGCTCATTGCTCCTGGCGACGAGCTCCGCTGTGCAAGGAGGAGAAGAAGTGTCGACGGCGGCGGTTTAGAAGAGACGGGAGAGGAGATGAGAGAATAAAGAGGAGAAGAGAAATTTTGATTTTAGGGTTTGGGTGATATAGATTAGTGTAGGGGTGTGCATATAAATTAATTAATATTGTTATTAACATAAAAAAAATGTTTTTAATTTAATAATTAAAACCTGATTTATGCAATATGAAACTTGATTCTGGATTTATGAAATTAGTAATCTAAATTCAAGTTTAGGTGTAATTTCCTCTTATTAGTATTGCAAAATAATTAGTACTAATGATGATAGTTTTGCTTTTTTAGGGGGGGGGAAAAAAAATGACAGTTTTGAGATATTAGTATTATGGTAAATTTTGACATTTCTTAGGTCTCTCGTTGACCTTAATATTTCCATCCACAAGAATAACGATTTAAAAAATTATGAACGATCATTTCATAGAATTCGATGGTGTATAATTCTGAATTTTCAATATGCAATTTAACAAAAATCTAATTTTCTATATTGGTTTGAATATAGGAATAAAAAAACATAGAACCCTAAGGCTACATGAAATTTAGCATGATTTGTTAATGTTGCTAAGAATTTTTTTTATTTTTTATTTTTATTATATATAAACCTTCCCGTATATTTAAGATGATTAATGTTATTCATAGTAGCTCACTACGACAGTCGTTCTACGGGTATTCACCTGCCATGTGTATGCGACGACGTAGGGCAACTGTCGTAGTGAGGGATTGCGAATAACACTATTCTTAGCATAAACGGTCCCATTAGCCTTCAATACGAAAATGGTCCATAAATTTTTTGTTTCTTGGCATTGTAGTCCTTAACCTGTGTTTAGTGTTCAATTTGTCATTTTTCTATGAAAGGGACCAATAAGGCCTCAATTTTAGGAAAATTTGCAATTGGATCCCTAAGTTTTGGAAAAAGTACAAATGGGTCCCGAACCTCATTTAATAATAATAATTAATTTAGTTACTAAATTTAACCAAAAAAAAAGGTCAAATTGTCATGCTTTATGTCATGTAATTGTTTTGTGTCATGAAAAAAATAAAAATAAAAATTGTCATAATATATAACGATCAAATGGATGAAATCCATCCATCCGTCCTTCTATTACAACAAAATGAAAGGTTTTGGGATTGTGATTGGCACAAATGAAATATTTGGGTAAAGTTTGACAAAATGAAAGATTTGGAACCATGACTACAATTCTTCCTAAGTTTTATGATAATATTTAGTCTCTGTTTAATGGACTATTATTTCGAAAAAATAAAGAGTTCTGAATAGTGATTTTTTTGGTGAATGTGCTAAAAGTAGGGATAAGTTTTGGATTTACGTTATTGCGTAAATGTGATTGAAAATGAATTTGAAAATTAAAGAGTTATTTTAAAGGGAGATTATGCTGACGAATGAAGATGTAAAATTGATAATTTACATTGTTTCATAAACAATTTGACTGGTGGACTTGTTCTTGTTTATTTTCTATTGGTTTATCTCAGATTGTCTGTATTTATTTTTGGGTTTTGTTGGAAAGCGATTATAAATTTGTTTTAAGTTGGAACATGTTGAGTATTAGTTGTCGTTTTTCTTTCTTTATTTTCTTGTCCCAATTATAGTCTTTTTTTTTTATTAAGAATGTTTTTTTTTTATTCATTTGTTAATATACCCTTATTTCTTTACTACTTTCAATAATAATTTGCTACTAATTATTGATAATTAAATGTGGGTAAACTAGGAATGTTTTTAGTAAAAATTGCTTTTCCAATAACAATAAGGCCCCGTTCGGTAGGGATTAAAATTCAATTAAAATTGAAAATATAGCTGTTATTGGATCTCACTCGTCTAATAAAAATCAACAATAACATATAATTTTTCAATTTTAATCCGATTTTAATCTATATCGAATGGACCCTAAATAAGATTTCTTAAGAAATAATCTACTTGTACATTCAGGTGTCCATCGGGGTGTCCATTATGGACACC
>CAIGRQ010023865.1:0-10882 GCA_903798375.1 Fraxinus sp. D2006-0159 | reverse complement strand
GCTTTGCTTAATCCAACAGCTATCCTCAAATACAGGAATAAATTCAGCACTAATACACAAATAAAGCTATTCGGCCAAACAAAAAATAAAAAAGCTAAATGCGTTGTGATTGGAAAGCAAAAATAATGTGGTATAATAGAAGAACTCTAGCTTTAATGCCTAAGAAAGTAACAGCAACAATGATTTAATGAAGCCCACAATTTATGGCGGTCAAATTTAGCAAATAACTATGAAAAGGCAAAGGAATTGAATACAGTAAATATATTGATCAGCTTTATTCCCCGCTTATCTTTCTTTTTCTACTTTTTATGATTGAAATTCAGAAATTAAAAATCCCAAAGTTGATTTTCAATTTGTCACTCTCAGTTAGATCATATAGATCTTTGTAAGTTTGAATCTCTGTGTTTGCATCACGGTCTCCTTTGTCCCTAATTTTTTTTATTTTTTTTTGGGCTAAATAGCACAAATATCCCCTACCTACTAGACATTCCGTGAAAAACTCCATATCTTTCTAAAATAGCACAAAACGTCCTTGTTTGAAATCTTTGGTGAAGAATATTCCATTCCATTCATTTTCTGAATAAAAAGTTATGAAATGACAAATATATCATCCTATTTAAATAAAATAAAAATGGAAAGAACTAATTGCAATCACAATTCCATTTTTTTTAAAGGTGCAAATGAATCCTAAGGAAATTATTAAAAGGTAAAAGAAAAATTAAAATTAAAAAATAAATCACTTTACCCACTACTTCGTATTCTACGATCATCAAAAGCCTACCCAGAACAATCACACCATGAGTGGCTGCCTATTCTCCAACTAACAATCACTCAACTCCCAAAGGAAAGAAGGCTGCAACAAAATTTGCCACCAACTTATAGCAAAATTCCAGTGAGTCGACGACCTCACTTCACACACTGCGTAGCCACCAACAACACCACAAATTAGTAGCAACAGATGGGTGAAAGCTATGAAACTGTGAAAACCAGTTCGAAAATCAATTTCAGCATCAACGACACCGCAAACTAGTTTAAAGAGAAAGATAAAGTAATTTTTAAAACTTTTTAATAATTTATTTAAGATATGTTTGTACATTTTTAATAAATTTGGAATTATGATTGCAATTAGTTATTTTTTTTTTTATGTTTTCCTTTTTGTTTTATTTAGATAGGAGGACATATTCGTCATTTCATAATTTTTATTGAGAAAATGGACTGCAATGGGATATTCCTCACTAAAGATTTCAAGCAGGGACCTTTTCTGCTATTTCAAAAGGCATGAGGATTTTCCACACAATATTTAATAGATAGGAGGTTTTGTACTGTTTAAACTTTTTTTTCCCTCCATACATGCATCCATATATGTGCCTTCATGACACATCTCCAAGTGGTGAAAGGGGGAGGTGGAAAAACTCCAACTTTACTTGAGGCTACCGCGTCAATGGTTCGAATCCTGAAATATGGATTTGACTATTGGGTAAGTGCAAGTGTACAAGCAGTCTTCCACCCTATACCCTTTGAGGCATAACATGCGATTTACCTCCTTCACCAAAGTCCAGGGCATGGCAGGTGGGGGCCCTCAAGATTGGGGTTTAACCTTTATATATAGGCAAAATTACTGTGAATTTATTGAATAGATTAATGTATTCACACTTTTTCATTTTCTAAATTATAAAACTAAACTACAAAAATTAAAATATACATTTCCATAAGGTTAATTTCACAAACGGTCACTGAACTTACCTAAAAATTATAAAACGTTCACTGAAATTTAAAATTTGTAGAAACGGCACTGAAGTTTCATGCGCTTTTACAAACGGTCACTGAAATTTTGATTTGTTTCACAAACGGTTACTGAAAAGCCGTTATGATTTTAATTCAAAATTAAATGACGAAAAAACGTGGACATAAAAATTTGACCACCTCAAGTGTCAAAGGTGGCACCTAATAGCAAGAAATTTGCACTTGAGGTGGTCAATCTTCTATGTCCACATATTTTGGTCCTTTAAATTTGAATTAAAATTATAACAATCATCCGGTAACCGTTTGTGAAACAAATTAAAATTTCAGTGACCGTTTTTTAATTTTTAGGTAAGTTCAGTGACCGTTTATGAAGTTAACCCTTTTCCATTTTATTCGTTTTGTCTTATTATACTACTTGAAATTATTTTCTTCTTATTTTTTATTTGAGAAAGAGCACTATTCTTTGCTAAGAAACTTAATTTATTTATTCCCTCTTGGTCGAATTTGACCTTTTTAGGTCTATGGTGCGTTTCTTCTTCTTCTTCAATGCTATCTATTTTGGGGCTAATATGATGCTTGAGCTTGAGGAAGGCCAAAACTATTTACATTGCTATATGGAACGATTATTGTCATCCTCCTTAATCGATTGCTTACTATCAACTGTTGAATCTTTCCTCGAACATCTTCTCGATAAATAAATAAATAAATAAAATTTTCACATATGACCAAGAAAATTCTGTTGTGTATAATTTTTTAAACAAATATACACAAAACACACATTCGAAAATAAAAATTACCACACGTGATTGAAAATGAAATAATGCATTTAACAAACCAGAAAAAACGAGCAATAAATTTGAACATCATCATCACTGCCACATAATCAATTCATGCAAAAAGAAAATATAAATAAAATTTCTTTAAACTAATAGCAACTTTTATTGATTTGTAGCTTTTTTTTCCTTTTCTATATTGAAAAAAATAATTGTTTTTTTTCCTCACCCCTTTACCTTTTTTACCCTTCTTTTTAGCTTTGTGAGTTTTCTAATTGTTTCAATGTTTCAAAATTGCAGTAGAAAGCCAAAACTTTGTAATGTTTTCACACGAATGGATCCTTAATCAATTTCACAGCTTTTTTACCTAATCTAAAACACATAATAGGACAAAAAAACAATGCCAATAATATACTTCTAAACAAACATAAGAATATATTATATAGGGAGTAATGCTACGTGTACCAAATGTTTTACTTAATAGACACGTGACGGTCCCCTATTGGGGGCACGCCTGTAGGCCCAGGCGCCCTCCCAATAGGGGGCCGCCACGTGTCTATTAGGTAAAACATTATATAAAATTTTAGGTACAAATAGATAAATCCTTATATAGGATAAGTAAACAACTCAAAAACCAGAATATGATGGGTGTCCAATCTTGGGGAATTTATATTATGAAATTGTGTAAAAATCAGTTAACCCTAAACCTATGTATATATATTTTTTAATTGGGGTCTGAACAAGCGTATTGATGTTGAGAATCATATACAATTATTGCTTAATTATGTGAAATTGTTTCTAAAAGACGTTTAAAACAAGATTTATTATTGAAGTCTTCTGAAAACTAGAAATATGAGCATGGATCTAATTGACTAGTGCGCACGTCACTTTGAAACTTGAAGTAGACACCGTGTTGAAATATGACCATGTATCTAATTGACTAGTGCACACGTCACTTCGAAACTTGAAATAGACACCGTGTTGAGATCGTGAGCTTTGAATCTTATTTGATTGAGTTGTCAACTTCAAGTAGTGATTTACAAGATTTCATATTGCAGGATCGAGGTAACTACAAAATAGAAATTCTAACGAAGTTAGACAGGGGGAAAAAAAACCTCTAAATACCCTAATTATAAATAAAAGAATCATGCTACGTGTACATCTAGATTGACACCTAGTTTGACACCCATATGAGTTGACAGATTTCTAGATATCGATTAACAATTGCCAAATTTTTTACGTATATGGAGTGTCAAACAAAGTGTACACAATGGGTTAGGTTACACCTAACTTAATTCATATAAAAATAAGTAATTGATATTTCAAAAGTTCTTGAAAAGTCATGCTTAGTTAGTATCATGCATTTTCTTGAAAAGGCCCTTTAGNTGGAGTGTCAAACAAAGTGTACACAATGGGTTAGGTTACACCTAACTTAATTCATATAAAAATAAGTAATTGATATTTCAAAAGTTCTTGAAAAGTCATGCTTAGTTAGTATCATGCATTTTCTTGAAAAGGCCCTTTAGTCATTATTTTACTAGGCAGCATAGTAACTTCTTGTTAACCTAATAGTGAGCATTTTCTTGAAAAGGCCCTTTAGTCATTATTTTACTAGGCAGCATAGTAACTTCTTGTTAACCTAACTTGATCCTAAAGAAAGAAATTTTGAGCATTTCAATGGCTTAATAATATATTATTATTTTTTTCTTATTGTAATTTGAAGATATAAAAAAGGCCATTGCTACTTTAATTCTGTGTGGGGTTGCTTGACAGCCACTCTTTTGAGATTTGGACCAAACTTATAAAAATCAAAATCAAACATAAATTAAGATGTACTGCATTCTACACCGTTAGAGATCTTCAACATATGAGATTTTCTTGTAAAATATATTTGTATACACAATTTTATTTTTTGGCGTCATAGTCGAAATTATAAGATGGAGTAATGATACGTGAGAAATAACTAAAAACGAGTTAATACATTTGACCTTAACTTTATAGGTATTGAATGTGTCACGTAGGACGACTGCAGTAGTGTCCGATTGCAAATAGCAATATTCTTTCACGTCAATTACAAAATGCAACACTATTCTCAATAATCACAAAAATGAGTTAGCTACATGAAGATTGCTTTTCCAAGTTATTTATTGAAATATCTCATGCAAGCAAATCATTTTTAGGGACAACAAATTTGTACTAAATCGTAACATCAAATATCATTTTTTGGGCTTAAATACACGAGCCATAAATGAATGTTCATCTTATTTTTAAATAGTATTATAAGACAATAGAGGCGATCAGTGGCGAATCCAGTACCCGACAACGTACATTTACACTTGTAATTCGAACTATGATACAAGTAATTTCAATTAAAGGTATTGGTTTTCATTGTCGCCATTAATGGTCAACGATTAACGACCACCCATACTCACTCGAAATCCTAAATCCGCTACTGGTTTTTAATATATCAAAAACTAATAATTATGAGATTTGATGTTTTCAATCTAAATCTAAATAATTCTTTCAAGTTTCTAGTGTATACAACACTAATCTAATTCTTATCTTAAGTTTTCGAAGAGTCTACACCACATGAAGTATATATAGAAGCCAAATATTGGAGTTGTGGATGAAGTGGAACATGAAAAATCGCGTCGAAACCAAGTATGAGTCAAATTTCCCCGTTAGGTGGCGACGCCCAGCCCGTGTTCTTCCTTTGTGTTGCCGGCGTCCCAGTTCCATCTCATTGCTTCCAAAACACTTTTTATCTATTCCAAAGTATTTTTCCTAATCAAACTCTCAATCCATGTTGAAATTTGATCCCTAATCAAATTGAACTTTTGAACTTTCAAACAAAAATTATTTAGACTTCCTCTATAAATCAAACTTTCAAATCACATAGAACTTGAGTCACAAACATAATAGATGTTATGTCGGTTGGTAATTACTGATATATCGTCATACTAATTACCAACTGTAATGTTGGACAGAATCACCAACGACACTTTAATCACTAATGAAAAGCCTTCTGTCATCGTTGATGGTATAATTATCGTTAATTCTGTTTAAAAGTAATATATGTTGATGATCCTGACGGAATTATCGTTTGTAATGTTGTCGAGAATCACCAATGACTCTTTATCACTGATAAGAAACCATCTATCATCGTTGATAGTATAATTATTGATAATTCTATACTGATGATTCAAATGGAATTATCAACTAAGATATGGCGATGATCATGCATACACCTTCATAAATGATTATTGACGACTATGTCATCAGAGTTAATGTCGATCATAGGTACAATCATTTCAACTTTTATTTTGTTTGTGATAGAATTTCCGGTTAGTATTTAATTATATAGATTTAACAATTTATTTATTGAAGGATTTTCTTTGTTGAATTAAATCTGTTAAATTATTTATGTTTTACCTTAAATAATTTTTAATATTGTTATTTATCAGCAAAAATCTTCATAAGAAACACAAAAGTAAAAATGTGTAATACTATAAATCGGGGGTCTTAGACAAAAACCTAACTTCGTCTAATGGTTGAGTTGGCTCTATTCATTATTTAATTACAAAAATATTAATATTGTCACAAAAATAATTTCATTAATTTTAATGTTAAGAATGTCAAGAGAAAAACTGATTATTTTTCAAAAAGGGGAAAACAAAGGAATAAGATGTAGAGTTGGGTTGTTAAGTTAGGTAAACTTAAGTTGACTTGAGAAAATAAATTTATCTCTTTTAATCATCTATTTAATGTGTTTAGGCAAAAACCAACAACTAATTCTATCTAATTAAAAGTTAGGATAAAAAAATGATACCTAATGATAGAGATTATTTATCGTGTTCTTCTTGCCTGAGATACATAAAATTAAAGTTAATATGGTATCGAATGCGATACATTCTTGCAACACTAGACGATATCAACTAATATATTTCAAAAATAAACGATGACGAAAATAGATTTACGGAGTTGATCTCAAATTTATTATAAATTAAAGGTAAAAAAAAAAAAAATACAATGTTGGCCTCCAAACTAGTTTATGTTAGTAGTAAATTGGTAATTAACATTTTAGTAGTGATTACCTAATCAATCTTCAATGTGCGAAAATCATACAAATTTCTATTAAATCGTTATGTAATCTTTGCATATCCAATTTTTCGAAGTTGAATTTGCTTCCCAACTTAGGTTGGCATTCAAAAATTTGAAATCAAACATGTTTTCGTGATAATCATATGACAAATGACGAAATTTTTACGCGTTCCGTAGTTGGATCTACAATTATAATGAAATGTCAAAACCAACTTACTATTTAAATTAAAATTGGATCCGTGAAAGTTGGACATGGCACAACAATTAATTATTACAAGATATACCAGCTTATGACTACTAGAAAATCACGAGCATTAATATGCTGTGTGCAATTATTTCAAGGGGACAATGTAATCTGCATTATTATAAACATGCTGCACGTTATAATACGAGTCAACCCAAACAAAATTCCCAAATCTATGAAGTTAAAATTAGGCTCCTTACTTTTTCTTCATCAGAGTGAAATTTGCTGATATTGTGATATTTACTCTATTTTTTAGTGTTAGCTTTTTTATTAAAGAAAATAAAAATGACTTTTCTAGGATAACTTTTTTTTCAATTCGAACGTTTACTACGTCAAAATGACTCTCAATCTCCTATTAAAATATGAAACATAGTTGTACAGTTGGAAATTGATTTGTGAAAATATTTTAATCATATTTCACTCTTTTTTGACTTCTAATTGACCCATAGCATTCTTCAATTTTCATCGTGAGATTTGACACAACTTTTAAGTATATATTTTAGTCCCAAAACTTTGGATCTTGCCCTTTTTTGCCAATTTTCGCTTCTTTCTTTCAATTCCATTTTCTTTCATCGAGTTTCACCTAACAAACGAAATATACAATAAATTAGGCTATTATTGTTGAAAAGATATTATTGAAAGAACTATATTTTTAGGTCCAAATAAGTGTAAAAAATACACTTATCAATAACACTGTTGAAAAATAAAACCGATCGAGGTAATATATATGACAAAATATGAAGTGTATGATTGCAAATAAACAACAAGATAAAAGATAGAATTAATTGGTAGACGAGAATGAATTATTTTATTTAATTGACTAATGTGGAGAAATAATTAAAATAACTATACCTACACAATTATTCTATATTTCAATAATACAAAATTTGTGAAAAGAGTCCAGTATTTATAAGGGTGGATGTCAAACCCTAAAAATATCATAAAGAAGGAAACAAGATCAAAAATCACGTAGAATAAATGAAATAATAATTTTTCAATAAAAACACGTGCAAAGAAAGAAAAATATTTTCTCAAAAAATCCAACCTAATTTGAGTAAAAAAAATCCAACAATCTTCACATTAACACAAATTCTGATGCAACGAACGAAACTCCAAAATTTTTCCACCTGAAAAAATAAATCAAACTGCAACGAAAAATTCAAACTCTTCAACAAGAACCAAACTTTCTCCAACACAAAAATATGTCTCATCTTCCACGATATCCAACACGGTTACATAAACAAAAACACTGGGTTCCCCAAAATTCACAAAGAATTAGAAATTACCAAATAGTATCGAAGCACACCCTATAACAGAATCAACTCCCAATGCTTTCATAGAAAGCCCTGACTAGTCTCGTCACCTTAAAAAACGCTAAAAGTATGTGCAACTGAATCAGTATCCATGTACCTATCTCCAATGGGCATATTCCTAGCAGTTGAATACGATTGAACCACAGGTAATGGTGGCAACGTAGAATTACTCATATCCTCCAAACTCGACTGAGTAATACTCTTCAATATGGACTTCGAACCAAATCACAAAGGTACAGTGCCAAATTGAATCTCCACCACAGTGCTAAATCTATGCTGACTTTTCTTTAAAAAATTTGTCTGGCCTCGCAAGATGTATAAATAGGAGCTTTTCTACCCCTTCAATACAACACGAACACTCTTTCAAACCTTCAAGACTCCACCTCCTCCGGAGAACGTGCACCATTTTGAATCTAGAGTACTCAACGAAATGAGATTATTCTTCAAGTTTGGAATATGTCGAACGTGATCGAGTGTTCTACATTCCACTATCTTCAATCTGACTCTACCAATACCAACTACTCGATAAGGTTCGTTGTTACCATGACAATAACACCCTGTGTCACCATTTTATTAGTTTCAAACAAATCCTAATTGGGCACATATGGAATGCACAAACTGTATCTAAAATCCACTCATCGTCTGGTTTGGACTCCATGTCAGAAATCGTCAAAACATCTCCATCACTAGAATAGTTTTCGGCTATGTTGGTGTCGTCTGAAGTATTTGATTGTTTTCTATGATTTGCAATTAAATTCCTTTTGTTATGTAATTTGTCGCAATCCCTCTTAATGTGTCTTTTCTTTTTGCAATAATAACAGACCTGATTACTTAAATTTGACCTCGACTTACCTTTTCTCCAATCACCATGAACAACAATGTCTTCTCCATCTCTGATTCAGATCCAACCAGATGCTTTATCTTCTCTTTTGAAAATAAGACATCATACTCATCTTCAATGCTGAGAGAATCATGACTATATAAGATCACGTCTTTGAATGAAGTAAATGAAGTGGATAGCGAACACAAAAGGATTTAGACAAAATCTTCTTCACCATACTTTATCTCTAAAATCTCCAAATTAGAGTCGATCTCCTTGTACACAGCCAGATGATCTTCCAAAGATCCGCCTTCAGTCATGCGATAAGAATACATATGCTTCAGATGCAATTTGCTTGTCAGATTTTTAGTCATGCACAATTGCTCTAACTTCAACCAAAACGCAGTTGTCGTTTTCTCATTCAAAACGTCCTGAAGAATATTGTTAGGTAGATAAAGATAGATCTATGAAAGTGTATTTCGATCTTTCCGTTGTTTCTCCTCCATCGTCTAAATTGTAGGCATTTTATGAAATTCCAACAACGTATCATCCAAATCTATCTGTGCGAGTACAACTCGCATCTTTACTTGCTATAACAAAAATTTTGTATTGTGATCCAAAAACGAAATTTCACACTTTAAGGGTACCATCAATAACAAAAATCTCGAATAAATTACAACCAATAGCTCTGATACTACTTATTGGGAAATAAAATGGATCGAAATAATATATATGACAAATATGAAGTATATGATCGCAAACAAACAACAAGATAAAGACAAAGAATTAATTGGCAAAATAATGGAGTATTTTATTCAATTGACTTATATGGAGAAAACAAATACAATATCCGTGCCTACACAATTATTCTATATCTCAGTAATACAAAACTTGTGAAAAAGGTCTAGTACTTATAAGAGTGGATGTCAAACTCCAGAAATACACAAAGATGGAAACAAGATTAAAATCACGTGGAATAAAAGGAAATAATATTTTCCCAATAATTTTCCAATAAAAACAAGTGGAAAGAAGGAAAGTATATTTTCTCAAAAAATTCAACATAATTTGGGTCAAAAAAATTCAACATACTTCGTTCACCACAACCACCACTAACACTACCACCAACACAAACACCAACATTAAAGCAATACAAAAATATATTATAAAAAGCATTCAACAAAAATGGAAAAAAAAACCAGGTCTGAAAATGTGAATGAATTCCAAAAAAGTTCATTAATGAAATTCAAAATTTAACATTGCCCCATTTTTATTTTAGATCTAAAAATCAGATACGCAATTCATGGAAAAAGTGTTGACGACGGTAGAATGAGAAGGTGGTGGTGTGCGGTAGTGGGAAGGGAGAAGGTGATGATGGCGTTTATAGAAGAATGAGGTGGTTATTATGGGGGTGCCGACAATCAAGATGGTGATCGAAGTTGACGGTGGCAATGGCGGTTGGAGGCAACAATGGTGATGGTGAGTTGTTAGGGTCTAGTGTGGAATGGGTATTAGATAGAGATGGCAACGGGGCGGGGTGGGGCCTGTTTCCCGCCCTGTTTATTTATTTTTTATTTTTTTCAGTTAACTATTTTTTCTTTTTTTGTAATTTGTAATTTTTTTTTTTATTCTTCACATGCCCTGCCCTGTCCCGCCCCGCCAACCCCGTCGGGGTAGGGCAAATTTTTTTGCCATCTCTAGTATTAGAGTTCAGGATAAAATTATGAGTTTGATTATAAATGGTAGTTTACAATACATTGGGAATATTTTAACAAAAAGGAGTATGGGGTTAAATTTTGACTATTTTTTTTCCAAACTTGTACATCATATTTTCCACTTATAAATCAACAATATAAGCCAAGGGAGATTACAATAATTCAGGTGTTTAAAG